>JAVQJZ010197010.1:0-7500 GCA_036025355.1 Leiopotherapon unicolor | reverse complement strand
TAGATGCGTCATACTGTAGCTGCACATTTTTGCTGTGTTGTCAAAAAAAAAAAAAAGCAGACTCACTTAATGTAAAAAGCAGTGTTTGAGACTGCAGCGCCTGCAAATCACGGGCCCTTTGACTCGCTGTAGGTGTTTATCACAAATGTGAATCGGCAGATAGTTTGTTGCGGTGAAGAAACAAACTCATTACGCTGTGGTATTTTGAAACAGCATGTAGGAGTATTTCCCCCTGCTGAACTGATTAAATGTTTTAGTAATTTTGCAATAAAGACAACATTTCATAAGTGCGGCACAGGGATGCTTTAACAGCTCGGTTTGTATTTCGGAGCTCAAATGTGACACCTTTGTCATTTCTCTTATTCACAGAGATTCAGAACAGAGTTTTCAGAGGGGAAGATAACTGGCAGGGTAAGTACAGAAAACTATAGATTGAAAAAAAGAACATTTAAGTGTTTTTGCCACTTTATTAACATCTTATAACGTATAACTTATGTGCCAAACAGCGTTACAACTGCTACAAGCATCACTGGAGTGACACACGTAAGCCTGTGAGTTTAGAGGTGACACCGGGCGGCATCGACCAGATTGACCCGCACACCAACCGGGTGGTTTGTTCCTACGATTACCGCAATGTAGAGGGCTTCGTGGAGGTCTCTGATTACCAGGGAGGATTCTGCATCCTGTACGGGGGCTTCAGCAGGCTGGTATGCACTCAAAGAGTTTGTGTGTGTTAACATCCACATGTGTGCTTCAGTGTCAGAAAAATAAAAATTCCCTTTCCCTCCCTTCTCCTGTCACCTCACAGCATCTGTTTGCCGCTGAGTACCGGGATGAGATCATCCGCAGCGCCATAGAGCACGCCGGGAATTTCATCGGCATCACGCTACGGCTGAGGAAGGAGGCCCTGACCTTCGAGGGTTTCGTGACGGACAGGTTGGGGAAGTACAGCTCAGACGAGAGCATCACTTCACTCGCCGAGTTCGTGGTTCAGAAGATCACCCCTCGGCACTCGGTTAGTACACGCCGGTTCTCCTTGTTTCTCTGAGTGCTGAGTATGCTGCTCAAAGTGAGGTACGGGGACTCACCAGGACTCACTTAATATATTATTAGAGGTCCTTTTAAAAAACGTGTCATATTCATTCCTCAGAACTTGGATGTGAAATTGTAAATATGCTTTTTAACAGCTTTATTTCAAAAACATCTTAAATTCACAAAAAGTTAGTATTTAAAAAATCTGAAAGTCATTACTCTAAATTTGGATGCTTTGTGGTACCCAATACTCTTGATAACTTGGATGGTAATTACTAACTTTGGTTTCATTTGTGCTCATTAACGAGGAAATCCACTGTACTTCTGCTATCGAGTTTTATATATTATGTCTCTCTTTGTGTACTACTTATTTAATCTTGAATCGTTTTGTTGTCATTATGCTTTATCTCTGTGCCGTCTCTTTTTTTAGGAGCCTGTTAAGCGTATCCTGGCCCTGACAGAAACATGCCTGGTGGAGAGGGATCCTGCGTCATACAACATAGTCACCATCAAACCCTTCGGAGAGGTGGGCACTCAGGAGCTACGGTGACGTCGAGTCATAAAAGTTTCAGGCTGAAAACACTCTCACTCCAAAGCATTTTGTTCCGTCTTGTTTTACTCCTGTGAAGATACACGTAAATTGAACCGTCCGTCTTTGTTTCATTATGTATGAACTGCATCGCAGCAAGTTAACAGCTGGGATGAAAGCACTTGAGTCAGTGTGATATGAGTAAACTGTCCCCTCCCCCATCTCCCACTTTTTCTCTCTCGTATTCTGTCTCATCTCCCTTCAGGTATTTGCTCTCATCTGTGATGTAGACAACCCTCAGGTGTTTACAGTCGAATTCATCAGAGGTCAGATCAGGAAATACTCCTCCACAGAAAGGTACACATACGTAACACACACACACACACACACACACACACACACACACTTTTCTTTATGTTCCTGGTGTTCCTGGTTTATGTTCCTAGACTCTAGGTTTTTTAAATGTTTTCGCAATTTTTTCTGTAATATTTCTTATTTCTAAGATGAGTAATATGTTTTTGTGTGTGTGCATCTGCTGCATATTAACTCTTTCCTGTTACTGTGCTCACCAGTTGTTCTTCATGACATGAATCATTTGTAATGCATTTAGCTGAGTCTGCCTGCGCGTGTGTCTGCAGGGACTCGTTGTTAGCCAGCCTACTCGATGGAGTCCGAGCATCCGGCAACAGGGATGTGTGTGTCAAGATGGCCCCCACGCAGCGAGGCCAAAGATGGGGCCTACTGAGCATGCCTGTGGATGAGGAGGTGGAGAGTTTGCACCTCAAATTCCTGGCAGCACCTCCCAGTGAGTCCAAGCCCTTCATCACATGAAATTTAACAAACTGGAATTTGACTTTATATCATCATACATCATTCATGCTCTCAGAAGATAGAAACTATGATGTGATGTTGAGTTGTACTTTTTGATTAATTCTAGC
The DNA here is from genome assembly GCA_036025355.1 of Leiopotherapon unicolor. Taxonomy (NCBI): domain Eukaryota; kingdom Metazoa; phylum Chordata; class Actinopteri; order Centrarchiformes; family Terapontidae; genus Leiopotherapon; species Leiopotherapon unicolor. Next base: position 5,001 of record JAVQJZ010197010.1, on the reverse strand, counting down.
AAATAATAGCATGTTAACATACCAAAAACTAAAACGGATAATATACATGTGCATGTGAGCCTGCTAATTTTGAGTAATGTTAACAATAACTGACAATTAGCAATTAATCTGTAGATCATTCTCTTGATTAATCTATTAGCTACTTGGTCCATAAAATGTCAGAAAACTATGAAAAATGTTGGCTGCTCAAGGTAACTCAGATAAATTCAGTTTACTCTCACAAAAGACGAAAGACAGCAGAAAATAGTCACATTCGAGGAAGTGAAACCAGAGAATTTGAACACTTTCCCTTTCTTTTTAAATAAAAAACCTTGTGTATGAAAGAATATTAATTTGTAAGAAAAGAAAATGAATTCTTCTTAAAAATTAGATGTCATTTGTTTCAGTATGTAAAACACAAGCTTTATAATAATACATTGTTTTGTATAAGATATTGGAAAGAAATATCAGTATACACCGGTTTAGCTGAAATTAGACTTTTTGTTGTGGTTTACGTCACACAATTGGGGCAAGAAAATATGTAAAATATGTAAGCTATCTGGATTCGGAAAAAGAGGGGCAATGTAGGAAATGAGTGAGAATGAATATATTTTGGGAGAAATGGATGCGTGATGGACTGAAGTATGCAAACTGGACCTTTGCGATGCCTAAGTACAGTGTCTTAGTGTGTCACTTTGAGGTGATATATTCTTTTTAGTTTAATTGTTCCCTCCCTCCTTCTTTTGCTCAGATGGAAACTTTGCAGATGCCGTGTTCAGATTCAACGCCAACATATCCTACAGCGGAGTGCTGCATGCAGTAACCCAGGATGTGAGTGTGTTCAATTCCTGCGTGATTTATGTCCATCCATCTGCCCGAGCAGCATTCACACTCATTTCTTCGTCTTTATCTCTCTGCTTATTTCTCTGCTCTTTTCTCTTCAGGGTCTTTTCTCGGAGAACAAAGAGAAGCTCATCAACAACGCCATCCTGGCTCTTTTATCCCAGGAGGCCGAGCTGCCGGCTCTTAACGCTGAGCTGGAGAGCCATTTCCAGGCCATTCGCCGTTTGGTGGCCTCCAAGGCTGGCTTCCAGGCTTTCACCCAGCTGCCTAAGTAAGAATGCAGCAATTATGCCACATCACCTTCCTGCTTCTCTTTCTTTAAAGTGTGCTTTTCATTGAGCTGCTGGTAACAAGCATGCTCTGTCATTCCAAGGTCTGGTCAAGGGTCTGGACTCACAGATGCAACGTAAATATGAATCCATACATCTCAGTCTGCCCTTTTGCCTGTCTCTGTGTCTCTTCCTCCTTGTTCTTTTCCAGAGTCTTTTCTGAGCTGTCTGTCGATCGGCCCTCTTCTCTTTTATCTCGGTTCTGCTTTCATCTCAGGCTTTTAGACGGGCACTTCAGACGGGAGGTTATGTCACTCAGTCGAGCTGTCTGCCTCGATTTGTCTTGACCTTCCACTCTCGCCATCTCACACTCTTGATTTTTTTGTGCCTTCATCTCTCTCCCACTATCCACTTTGCCTGTTCTATCCTTCATATTTCTGTATCTCAGAATATTTAAGAGCCCAGTAGTCTTTTCCGGGTCACTGAGATGTATGGGAGGAACTGTATTTACTGTTTATTATTTGTACCCGTGAAGCAAATTGTCCAAAATTGGCTTTCCTTAAAGATTCATTGCTGGAGCAGCTTGGTGTTTCCCCCACGCAACCACAAGACAGAGCTCAACTATAAAAACATGAATGGTTTATTTTTGCTTCAAGGAAAACCTCTTTTATGTTGTGCCGCTTGGTAGTTCAGCAGAACGATGTGACGCTTAATGAGCAAGAGAAACAACAAGCTACTTCTGAAGCAATGAATTCTTTGTGCATCCAACCCCAGACCTCTTCAAATAGTGCATACATACTGTTTTTTTAATGATTTATTATCTTTTTCAAGGCATGGCCATTTTAGTACTGTTGGTAAATTTGTGAATTTATGTTTTTGTCTTCCAGGTTCAGGGAAAAGTTGGGAGTGAAGACGGTAAAAGCTTTAAAACGCAACAACAACGGTGTGACACATGCTGCTGTAGACATGCTCTGTGCCCTTATGTGTGTAAGTACAACCCTAGATATCTAGACATCAATCAAATACGTGAATATAAACCATTTAACATATCTGCCTGTCTGGAGGCAGATAGTCTGGAGTCCTTTCATTGTGTTACCCTGCTGTTTGGCTGACACTGTCCCTGTCATGTATGTCTGCAGCCGATGCACGATGATTATGACCTGAGGCAGGAGCAGCTGAACAAGGCCTCTCTGCTGTCGTCAAAGAAGTTCCTGGAAAATCTCCTTGAAAAATTCATCACCAATGTGGTATATTTTCTTTTCATTGTCTGCATTCTGGTTGCAGCTTGAGCTCAGAGGAATTAGAGAAATTTAGTAGTTGTGTATGAAATCCATTTAGTATAAATCAAAACCTAACTCTTAGCTCTATTTCCCTCTGTTATTTCCTTTTTTTGTTGCCAGGACCATGGGACAGGAGCGCTGGTGATCAGCTCCTTACTGGACTTCTTGACGTTTGCCCTCTGCGCCCCTTACAGTGAAACCACAGAGGGGCAGCAGTTTGACATGCTGCTTGAGATGGTTGCCTCTAACGGACGCACCTTGTTCAAACTCTTCCAGGTAGCTCTGCGAACATACCGATGAATAAACCTTTCCATCCTTATTATGATATTAAAATGGCTGACATCAATTCCATAGCTTCTTCTTCACTGAATTATGTTTTCCTTACTTCTAGCATCCCTCTATGGCGATAGTGAAGGGAGCAGGCCTGGTGATGAAGGCCATCATTGAGGTAAGCTTTTAAACCTGTGGGGTAAATTATCTGAAGGGGGTTGGATTGTCTTTGGTATTCATGCTTTATGATGATAACAAACCTTTTTTTTATTTAGGAGGGAGACAAAGAAATAGCCACCAAGATGCAGGAGCTGGCCTTGAGTGAAGGGGCTCTTCCGAGACACCTGCACACGTCTTTGTTCACGATCAGTGCTGACCAGCGGATGCTTACAAACAGGTCCAACATTGCTAAATCCGCAGACTCACACAATAATTTATTCATATGGATTTGATGAGAAAATCAATCAATCAGCTGCTAAAGTCAGATTTTCCTTTATCAGGCAGCTGAGTCGTCACCTTGTGGGCCTGTGGACGGCAGAGAACCCTGTTGCAATGAACCTCCTGAAGAGGATCCTGGTAAGGCCACAAATTGGCTCCGTTCAGCCTTTCATACCAATATTTGATGCCTGTCCAATATTCATGGCAGAAGTTATTAGTATGAAGATGGTGATTTGGGCAAAGCATTCTAGGACGCAAGCCAATGCTTTTCTCTGGCAGCTGAGGCACCCTGTTTAAATCATTTCACTTTGTCTTCTGTGCTCTTAGCCAACAGGCCTGCTGGCTTACCTGGACAGTCCAGACTCAGTCCCGGAGAAAGATGTGGACAGAATGCATATTCGTGACAACATGAAAATTGCCATGGTATCTGGACAAATGCACCACCTTTATACATTTTTTGCAGATTCATTAAAAAGTTCAGGAAGAAAGTATCTGACATCTGTGATTGTTATTTCATATTTGTTTCCCTCAGGACCAGCTGAATCGAAACAAGGTGCCCGAGTGGCAGCGGATAGCGGGCAAAGCAGCCAAAGAGGTGGAGAAGTTTGCCAAGGAGAAGACTGATCTAGTGTTGATGCACTGGAGAGATAAAATGGGCATAGCCCAGAAGGAGGTAAGGATTTATTCTCCTTTACCAAGCGACTGATTTACCTGTTATCTATCAGACAAGCTACTGCTGCTGCTGCTGACTGTGTGTGCTTAGGTGTCTTTAACTGTTGCTTCTCCTCCCACTGATGCTGAGCAGTGCTGCAGAATCCAGAAGCAAACTCAATAACACACTTTTCAGCCACTGCTGTTCTTTTTGCATGAGGAGTGACAGCAGCTCTGATGCAGCCTGACCTTGGGGAAACAGTACACGTCAAGACAGAATCACATTTCATTTTCTTGTGCTTTGCATATTTTCTGTCCAAACTGCTTTAGGACAGTTTCATATGGTGTTTGTTTGACAGACTTCTTCTTTAGCAATGAGAAAACTTTTCCATTACAGGTGTGTCTAAATGTCAATTGGTATTGAAATTTCAAAACTCTCCTCTTCTTTTAAAAATTAATCTTCACTGTTTGATAAAATCTTAGCTGCACTGCTGCCCGCTCGCTGACATTTTTACAAAGCAGATCTGACTTCCTTCTCCTTTTTCTGCACTTCTTCTGTTTCAAATGACTTGAAATGGCTGATCAACTACATATTTTGATTGGCTTGCTGATTATTTCTTAATCACATCCACTGTTTCGTATTTGCACACTGTGCTCAATGCATATCTGTTAGCAATTTTTTTGCTGGTTTTGAAAAGTATATTAATCTAGTGGAAAGCCGGCTAATACATCTCAAAATCTAAAAAGCATTTAGTCATAGTTTAGTATGAATTAGTCTTGTAATCTGTGAACCTCTGTTTCGATTCCACTCTCTGTGATCCGAGGAACAATAATCTCTCTGTTGTCTCTGCCCCACCCTCCCTTGTCTTATGTGGTTTCTCTGCTGTCACACAATGCAGCAGGACAGAAATAACCTGGTAAGTAGGACTGACCAATGGGATCCATGCTGTTTTAAATTCCATACTCTGTCTCTTGACCAAACCCTTTTTTTCCCATTTTCATGTGACACATTGTGTGTGTTTTTTAAATTCAGCTAGGCGATGACTTATCACCTACAAGAGATATCCACGTGACTTCAGATAGATGAGAAAATAACTCTTATAGAAGAAAAGAGGAAAAGCAGAGATTTAAACATGTCTCTTCTTGTCCTGCTGTCAAGCGATGACGTATTCTGTACCTGCAGTGTTTTGTCATCAATAAATAATGACCACGTTTAGTTTGAAACATGAGAATAATTAACAGACACAAATGGACTACACTATTTTTGATTA
>JAVQJZ010196988.1:0-16510 GCA_036025355.1 Leiopotherapon unicolor | reverse complement strand
TCAAACCTATGAGTCTGAACCCTTTAACCACAGTACTTTTCAAGACTACATATTCAGCAACCACAACATGAATTTGCACTGCCAAATCAGTGAAGTTAAAGGGTTTAACTCTGACATAGGGTTTCATGTTTTATTTATCATAAAAAAGAAAAAGAAAAGAAAAGAAAATGCCTCATGCTTTTGGGTAGTCTGGCCACCTCTGTACTGGTAAAATTGTGGTGTGATCAAAATGTCCGTCTGTTGTCCCCCATAGCATTACTGCTGTATGTGGTACTTTCATGCACTGAGCTGACAGTGTCCTGACAAGTACCATCATGTTACCTACAAAGGCCTGTTGGACCCATCAGTTGTGAATGTGTGATCATTATCAACACAGGCAGTTCTATGGCAGGGACAGTTTTTTTTATGATCTGCCCGTTGCTGAGATGTGACTTTAGGCTGAGGGTTTTATCAGCAAGCGATAGTAAAGCTGACGTATTTTTTTAGCAGTACTTGCATATGTATAGTATATATTGTGAAAAAAGATGGGTCGTAGCAGCAAATTTACAACTTCAAATTCCAAGTAACTTTGGTGGCTTGGGCATCAGCAGACACGAGAACTTCAAATAGCACAGCTTGCTTTCTCTAGCTGCCGACCTCAGACTTCAAAAGAGATGTCCACACTTTGCAGTGCTCCTTGCTGAGTCGTTCACAGCGGTAAGGGAGGAAGAAAAGGAGGACAGATGCATGAGCGCGCACATTTAGAAAGCATTTAAAGAGCGATGTGAAACAGGGCCTTGCAATTTAAAGACCGGAGTCGGAAATTAACTGCCATCAAACACCTGGAAGCTATTCAGCTCACGTACCCTCACGTTTACCACTCATTTTGCTTTATTTCAATTTGTAGATAATCTCATGCATGACTACTAATTCACTGGCATTTACTGCACACCGCTGAGACAAGTTTATCGCCTCTGTTCTCGGATTATTATTGAACTTTTCCTAACAAATACTTGCACCGCAGTGCAGATTCAGCTAGATCCTTCCATTTGCTCACATGCCATTTGGTGTGTGTGTGTGTGTGTGTGTGTGTGTGTACCTGACAGGGCCCCAGTGTGTGCTAGCTGAGCCCTGTCACCCGCTCCCACGGTGAGGTGAAATTCTTTTCACTGCTCGCTGCCTTTCTTTCCATGCTCCTCAGGCTGCATGAGCATCCAGGTGGGACAGCAGGCAGAGAATACCGAAACCACAAAGCTGTGGCGTGTGCGTGCCCGTCCGCGTGTCTAGTTTCCCGGAATATGTGTGTGTGCGCGCATATTGTGTGTGGCTGCATGATTTTCTACCAGCGAGGTGTATCCAAAAGCTGAGACATCGCTGTAGGCAAGCTTTCTCTATCCAACACTCCCGTCGCAAGGCTTTCTGCCTCCTGCTGCTGCTTTTACAGGATTAGAGATGCCACCATCGCCTTTTCTATGTGTTTGTGTGACTGTCTGCTTCACAGTGAGAATGGCAGAGTGTTTGGACAAAGAAGAAGAGAGTGATATCTATGATTCATTTCAGCATAGCCACAGTGATTTATTATTTTTTTTAATTGGGGTGATAGCAGCAATAGTTTTGCTTGCAACAACTTAGCCCGCCTTCAATTTACTGAGTTTGTGCTGGCTGTCCTATTGCCCATCATTGCATCGGTCTCAGCCGCTGCCTCATTAACTCCAGCATCAAGCTGCATGACTAATAGACTAATATTACACTGATAACAATCCTGTTTGTGGTGCTAATTGTGTGAGGCAATTTCCATCCATATTAGCTCATCTGTCCTGAACTGATAAGAAGCAGGGAAACCTTCCCTGTAACTGGCTAGAATTAGTCATTAGATCAACAAATATCAGGTCTCATGGTTGTCTCTACTGGTTGGTCAGAAATATGTTCACTGCAGATGGGACGTGTCTGGTGGCTGGCACTTGGGTAGATAATGCTATATCTCAGTTTTTATAACAGTAGGAAATGAAGCAATGCAAGTGTTATGAAATTGCTGAAAACTTATATGTATAAATAATCAAAGTTTAATTATAAAGTTTATTTATGAGCCATTATTTGTGAATGTGTACAAAAATCAGTTTTTTCTGTGTGCATGTGTGTTTCTCTCTTGAGGAGAAGGCGTGTGTGAACGTGTGTTTGTGTGTGGGGACAAAAACAGTCCACACAGTCACATTATAGGCACTCGCCCATAAAATAAAAGCCGTTTGAGATCCCAAACGTTAAAGCTGCTGCCTTAAAATCAAAACAGGGAGCTGACAGATGCTAAATGGAAGATACTTCACAGAGCCGACAGCATCATTTGATCCACTGATGATGTATTTCTATTATAATGGAGCAGCTATAAGGTTAGAATACACAGTTTGTCTCTCGGAAATAAAAATATTATATCAAAAACAAGCTTGTTTGTGGGTTGTAGAGGCGGGATGTCTGAAATATGTGAGCAGATTTTCAACCTATTCTAGTCTCTAACACACAGATTCACACACACGCTCCACACCGCAGATTGCCTCCCATAGGATGTCCACTTGGACGGTAAATATTAGAATCAAATTGTACCACCACAAAATTGCTCTCGTGTATTTACAATGTCCCAGAGTGGCTGCAAATCTCTCTTCCCCTTACTCATTATGCACACACACATTCATACATGCTACTCAGTCGTTCATTGAGATAAGCGGTGGAGCTTATCAGTGAGGCGCACAGGCTGAGACACGGCAGCCAAGTAACCTGCCCACTCCCTAAGAGGAGACAATGATGACATTCGCGCCGCACATCTGAACATGCAGATGTGCGTGCCCTTCACTGTCAACACAATGAAGCAGATACAGCGTAATCAGACATGTACTCCACATTGGAATAATGACCCATTCACTGACACAGCCAAAGATGCATCTCCAATCCAAATTCATTTTCCTGTTAAGGATTCATCCAAATTAGCAGCAAATGTTCCAAGAATTGCCTTTATTGGCTTTAGCTGTCCTCTGTAACAGAATATCGCAATATTGACATTCACCAATTATGCCAGAGATTATGTTCTCCACTGAGATGCAGCAGAGTATGAGCTACTTACATATTGCAGGTGGCGTTGGCAAAGTGCCCATAATCATAATGAAGGGCGGTTGTGAAGGTGAGATGGGTTGCGCCAAGTTCAGAATTAAAGGGCCATTGCAGGCTTTTGCATAAATCTTTTCCTTCACACTCCCAACCCTGGTTGAGTCCTGAGCTATAAATTCTTGAGACTCTTTGAGCGCAGTACTTCTACCCATAACCCTGCATCAATCTTAATGCTACAGGCAGCACTTCTAAACATTAAAGGGATCGTTTTAAGGCTTCTTTTGCAAACTTGTATCACCTAGTGTTCACTCCTATTTGCAGAAGCAGACGAGTTTATACCTGACTTTCTGAATTTGTGTTGCATGAATAAGCACACATCGTGACCTCGTGCTGAAATGGCAGCTGGGCATAAAATGAATGTCGGACCATAAAACAGGTGTAGTACAGCATAGCATATAAATTCCCCCTGTCTTCTGACCCCTCTAGAGGGTGGGGGTTGTCTATCCTGATCAGAGGACATGCTCCTGTCTCAAGTAAAGCATAATTTCTCAAAATGTGGCCCTCTGAACCATTTTGTGTGGCCATTGCATGTGACTCAAAGTGCATGCGATATATTTTAATAAGTTGTGGCCACTTTCAATGTTTTTACTTTTGAGAAGTTACATTTGATCACCTACCCAGCTACTGCGTCAAACTGCAACCCCTAACAAGCACCTGCCATTTTGGGTCACAAATCCTACAAGTTCGTGGGTGAAGAGCACAAACGTAAGAGTTTCAACAAGGCTTATGCAGATTCGCTTATGCGGAGTCTTAACAACTTTTAGAATCCCTCTCTGAAGTAAATAATATGATATACCTCTTCTTTCTTGAATTTATATAAAACCCAACTCAAGCTACATGATTTTATTCATACCATATATGTGCCTGTGTATAATACTGTACAGTTAGTATGAGGCATTAATATATTTTCTAGAATTATAGCCTTCTTGCATGTTGCACCATCATATTAGCCTTGAAACACATTATTTAATTCAACATCTGCAGTCTCATTGAGTCCCTGCAATGCATACCGCACAAAGTATTACAGAGGCATTTATTATTCATTCACAACGACTACACCGTAATTGGATATACGGATGTGCTGTTGTGCACATGCCAGCTCTTTTGGCTTGTGCGGTCTCATAGAGGGTTTTTATCCGGAGCACTGAACTCTCAGTTCAGCTGCAACAGAGACACACACGAGCGGTGAAACATGGCATAGCCTCGACTGGAGGTCTGTTAATGCATGTGTGTGTGGGCATGTGTGAGCGTGTGTGCGCATCCCCTCCACCTGTGACTTTTTGAGTGGAAATACGTCATACTGAGAGCGAGATGCGTTTTGCCCCATTGAACTCCCACCCTTCCCCCCTGCTCCGCCAGCTCATCCCTTCTCTCTCCATCTATCCTTTTTTTTTGTTTCCCCTTCCTCCACTTACCCTCCCTCCCCTTAACTACCCTTTCCTTGTATCATGTCCATCTTTCTCCCTTTTTACCTTTTCCTTTCTTTTTGTAGTCCTTCCCTTTTTCCCTGCTTAGCTCTCTTTTTGTCCTAGTTTTATTTTTTCTGATGCTTCCTTTATATTCTCTTCTCTCCCAGCTTCCCTTTGTACTTCACCTCCTTTCCTTTTCTTACAAACTAGTGTCTTACTTTGTGTTGCGCTCATTTCCTTTGGTGAACCCTGCCTCTGTTACATTATTTTCCTTATCTTTTTCTTCTGTCCCCTTCCTTCCCCTCTACACTTTTTTGCACTTGGTTTTATATCTTGTCTTCTCTCCATCCAGACCTGTGACCATATAACCCTTGATGTGAACCCAGCTGGATAATACATTATTGGTCAGCACTGTGCTTCTATTGGAGGGCAAAGAGCCATCAGATAGAAGAAAAATGTTCTCTTTGCTCCATTTTAAGAAAAGATGTGCTCACAGAAAAGCAGGGGATATATAAAATCATGAAAGTGTGACTTTAAAAAAAGATAAACCTCACATGGTCAGCCTAGAAATCAGGGGTTCAGTTTTCACATCAAAATGTCTGAAATTAACAACTCAAAATATTACTGAATAGGCTTCACTAGCTGTATGCCTTGCCAAACAATGAAATGTGACCTTGCCCATTTCCAAACTGAAAACTGCAGAACCAACTGTTGGAGCGTGAACAAGGCATTGTAGACATGAAATAATGCAAAATCCCTGAAATACAAAATTTAATCTCACCCAGGATGTACTTTGAAAAGAAAAATAAATTTGCCAAGCTGTCATGTCTTTTTTTTTTTTTTTTTTTTTTTAGTTGGAAAAACACAATCAAAGACTCATGACAGCCGAGGAAACGGTGTGTTCCTTCAATATGACTTTTTCACATATTGAAAAGGACTGGTGCAGCAAGTCCCTGCCAGCCTTTTAAATGCCCTGGGTTTTGCTTCTCAGGCTACATACAGGCTGCCCTACTTTACTGGTGAAGGTCATTGGGGCCTGCAGACAATACTCAGGGCTGAAAAAGGTTATGTTGTGCAATATTTTTATAGTTAGTTTATATTTTTTTAGTTAATATTATCCTAAAAAGAAGCTATAATTAAAATTTTATTTATTTATTTCAACTTAATAATCCTCACTACTGTGTTGTGCTCCTCTTCAATGTTCTCTATTTCCCCTCTCCTGCTTTGTTTTGTCTTCCAACCCTCCCACTTGTCCCTTTGTGTGTTGTCTACGGTGGCCTCTTGGCTCTGCTTTAATCTCCCTCTGCCCCAAACATCAGTCAATCACCAGCGACCCAACCTGCCGTCCTGTCTCCATTTCCCTCACCGCGCCGTGTAACACTTTCCCTTCAGCCGGTCTTTCATCTCGCCTCGCATCTCTCACCCCGCCCTGCCACTCTATCTGTCCACACTCCCCTGTCCTATTTCCCAATTCTCTTTTCCCACATTCATTTAAAGTGCAAACACTTCTGATCCCCTTTCTAATTTCTACCTTTCGAATATTTGTCTCCTCTACTGAAGAAAGTGTCAGCGGTGTGTGGGCGTGTGTTTGTGTGTGTGTTCGTGTGCGAGGGGGGTTCTGGTAATTTGTTTGACCTTTTACGTAGCCCTGCCTTCCGACCCGTCTGATTCGTTAAAGGATCAACATCGAGAAATGATGTGGGCATTTGCTGACTGCTTCATCCGTAATACATTATTAATAGTTTGAATTAGCTGCAGGATTGGAAAATTATCTATTTCATATGAACTTCACCTTGAAATGAGGCCAATGAGATGTGAAGAGTAAAAAAGCCATCCGTCAGTGGGGGTAGAGGGAGGTGGAGGGAAACAGGAGCAGGAGAGTTGTTTGGGTTAAAAAGAATGATGGGTGAAGATGTGAGGAAAGAGGAACGAGGCGAGGAGGACAGGCGGACAGGTGGGAAGACGGAGAGGTCTGGTGATGGGCAGAGGGCAATCTGTGGGAAGAAACAGGGACGGGAGAGACAAAGGGAGAGGGATGAAGGGGGGAAGAAAGAGATTGCTGTTTTAAGGAGATTAGCTCTCAGATAGAGCGGATGGAGACACGGGAGAGGGAGCGATGATGGGAAAGTCACAGCTGTAAAGGAAGGAAAAGAGAGAATGCCCGAAGAGACCGTAAATGCTCACAGGGTTTGTTTTAGCGCCGCCTGATTGACGAGGCTGTTTGCTGGCCGTAATGTGCCCCCACGCAGAATCTAGAAAACTGATCAATTGAATGTAAAAAAAAAAACATAGCCGTAAAACTGCGGCTCAGGTTGTTAGTGGCCCCTGCACCCTCTGCTTACAGGCACGCAGCTGACAAAAACATCATGTCACCGCTAATCACGACAAATCAAATGATACAGAGGGTGTTTTCCGAAAATTGGATCACAGCTCTTGATTTATCGGGTTGTTCGTCCTTTAATTACGGTGTATGTGCATGCGTGGCAGTATGTTGGAGTTCTGGTTGGGTGAAACCTGACCTGTTTATGGGGCACCATAACACAGGATTTATATTAAAGGATAAACGAAAAGCCAGCAGAAATGGGGACGAGGTGGATGCAGGCAAGATGGATGGAGAAATGAAGCTGTAGAAAGAGAGGGCCAGCAATCACGCAGCGGTGCACTTTCAAACATTACCAAAACTCGATATTTACTGTGCGCACCGACCGCCCGACATCAATACGGCTGAGCATAAACAAATGTAGATTTCACTCTGTGCCAGCGTTTTGATACACTTATTCTGTGAAATATACCAGCAGAGAAATCCATTTTACCACCACTCCCCTCGCCGCTTATTGCCATCAGTGTTGTTTCAGCTTTACTTGGCGTGTTGAGTGTGGTGCATGTTTACGTGCGAGGTTATTGGCCAAGCTCCAGCTGCAACTCAACAAATGAAGCGATGCCCAAAGAGAAGAGAGGGGCCCACTCATTTTGAAAATATGGCATTGGTAAACACCACATCTTTGTGTAAAATCCTCAAGTACCATCCTTTGAGTCACATTTGGACTGCAGTTGGACTAATGTTTTTTTGTTTTTTTTTACCTCTCTTTCAGAGCGATATGGGATTAAACCCGTCAATGGCATGTTAAAAATAAATTTGACCTCACTTTGCCGAACTGAATACCCTCTCCATCTTTTCTGTCTCTCACCTTGCCTTGGACTTTCCTCCTGTTCTGGTTTTAGCCCCTCAACACCCCCCTCCTCCCCCCCAGTTTCAGCCCGCCTTCATCCTGTACATCTTTCTTCCTTGTTCTGTTATCTCGGCGTGCTTTTGAGTGTTGCTATAGTCACTGATCCAAAAGAAAAGGGCTGCTGGCGTGAAGCAGCAGGGGGCCGTGAGAGAAATTCAAATGAAAGTCAGGTCAGGGCCTGCTTGAGTGGTACCACATGTGGCTTAATGTGCACGTTGAGGCGTGCAAACATTTTGCAAACACACTTACACAGAGAAATCAAGAAAAGGTCAAAGCACTGAAGGCATCAAACAGCGCTGCATTAAAAATAAAAGCTTAGGAAAAGGAAAATCCTATGTAGAAATTAAAGTTTCCTGGGTTAAAACAAACCACACAACACAAGCATGTACATGATGTGCATTATACTCTGTGTATATATGTCTATACATGTATACTATGACCATGTGTGGACAGAGGTAGAGTGGGAAAGCTCTATTCTGCTGATTCCCTTGTTTTTTATGATTGAATTATTCATTCAGGCAGCAAAACTCTTTCATCTCTCTCTTCCCCCAGTCCTCCTCCTACTCTCTGTCTGCCCGGCCCTTCAGTTTGGCTAACCAACATTTTTTCATGTCCAGTCCTCCCTCCTGTCCATCTCCTCTCCTCACTCTGTCCTGTCCTCACTCTCTCTTTTTCACATGTTCTTTTTTTTTCTTTTCTCCTTCCATTTCAGCTTTCTCTATCTGACCCTTCCTCTATCAGCTCCTCTTTTTTAAACCTATTTCTCTGGTCCACTGCTTCCTATACATTTCCTTTTTCTTCCTTTAATTTAGATTTTCATCGTACTTTGTGCCATCTGTCTCCGCTCAGACTCTGTTTCATTTTATTTCTTTTGATGACAATCTCTCATTTTCACCTCCCCTTTTGTCTCACCCTGTCTCTGTCTCTCTGCACTGCCTCGGCCTCTCTCTGCGTCCCTGACTCACTCACTCATGGTTCCCTTCTATTAGTATTCCCCCAGGGTGGCTAGACTCCACAATGTGTCGTGTGTCACCTCACCAAAAGGCAAACAATGAAAAACGAAATGTCTGGAGAAACCCAGCAGCGGCGCTGCTTTTGAGAGAGGAGGTGGAGGAGGAATAACGAGGGGAAGAGGATGAGAAAAAAGGTAGCGAAGCAGACAAAGAGACTGTGCTTTGTATTTGAGGAGCACAGGTTTGGTCATCCATATGTATGGATGGTACAGAGAGGCAGACTGACTGACTGACCTGGAACGTGCTGACTGCACGTGCAGAGTAAATAATTGCTCATTTTCCCTGCTGCCCATAAAAAACCTCCGTGCCGTGATTGTATGTCGTGATGTGTCAATGTGTTCCCGCACATCTGTGTGGAGAGGAGTTTTTTGTTCATAATGGTTTTATATAGGATTAAAATGACTGTGATTCTACAGTGCCATACACATATAATCAGGACATATTCGTGAAAAACACACTTTTCTGTTTCTCTCTGGTCATAATTCTAAATGCAAGCATTACCAGTGTAACATTTATGTTCCTTTAATCTGTGATGTAACAGATCCATCAACCCGTTTTTGAGTTACAAATACTGTTGATGGGTCTCCACTTTTGTATTATTTGGACCAGGGCTTGTGCTTTTGAGATCAGGAATACTTTAATTTACTTAAGGGATAAGGGTTTTTGACAGGCAGCATGGAGAGTTAATATTAAGTTAAATTAACCAAGGCGGGGCTGGAACAATTAATCAACATGTCAATCAATGGAAAACGCAGAACAATTTTAATTTGAGTACTTCATCAAGCAAAACTGCCAAACGTAACCTGGCTCACGTACTGTATAAGGATTTGATGCTTCTCTCTACTACACTTTTGCATACTGAATATCTTTTTGTTGTGCATCAGACCAAAAACCAATAACAAGTAATCAACAAGTTAACACATAATTAATACAATCATTATTTGCATCCCTAAGTTGCAGCACACTTAATGTACATGTGTATGATCACACCTACACATCCACTCAGCCTGTCTGTGCAGACTCCTGGCATATTTGCCAGTGCACACACACACACGGTGTACCCAGTTTTCTCATTACAGCAGCACTGACAGTACAGAATGAGCAGGTGTGCTAATGGTGAGCGTTTTCCCTCTGTATTCCTTTTGTTCGCTGCTGTTAACTAAACAATAGCTGGCAGTTATAACCGCGAACAGTCCTGTCATCTCGCTGGCTATTCATGAAATGCACAAGCAGCCATGAATAAGAAATGCATGTATTATTCACTATGACTGTGATCTAGTCCTGTATATGAATTGAACCTCATGCCTGTCTCTCTACAGTAAAACAACAGTGGCAGGCCCACTCTTTTTTCATTTGCAGGAGAAATATAGTCCACGCGCTGCTGGAGGGAGGCCCTAACTCTTTTTTCCCTACTGCTTTGATTGTAGGCACCCACACATATACAAATGTGCACACACACACAAATATACACACTCATATTGCATGCATGCAGTCAGCAGTCCTCTCTCTCTCACTCGTCCATCTTTAAACTCTCAAAATCAGGCATGCACTCAAGGTCTCTCTTCCTCACACACCTCACCCTGCAGAGGGAGAGGTAGGTCAGAGCGTGATATAGAGGGGGTCTCAGCGTGTGTGTCATGTGATGTAACTCACGCCAGCAGGGTTAGTGACAGAGTGAGGAGGCGAGTGAAGGAGGGATGGGGGTGGGTGATGAAAGGGCGAGATAAAGAGAGGGCGGAAAATCAGAGCATCGTCGCACAACTCCTCTCCCAGAGCCGAAAGATCACTGCATCTTCTTCTGAGGCACTTGAAAAGACCCGCGGCACGATGGCCCAGCAGATCGCTCACAAACACACACAAACAAGCATGCTCCTCCCACACACAGAAACACAAACATCTCCCACACGCAAACACCCACACAGGACCAGACGAAGATCGCAGTCATCACCGTGTCTGTGTCAAGCTTTATGTGAAGCTTTCCAACTTAAACACTGTTGTGATGTCATGTATTGTAATGCAATGTATCTGACAGCACCACTTCTAGGCAGAGAGCTGAAGCAGGCACTTAGCAAGACTGGAGAAGAGAAAAAGGAACAATGAGACAGTGGTAGTGTGTGGTGGTGTGTCCTGCAATAAGGTGCCCTCCCACTTGTTAGCACGCACACACTGACCTTCAGTGGGTACCTTGGTAGACAGGTGGTGGTGCCACTGCCTGTTGCTAAGCAATTACCAAGTCCATTACCCCTGCAACATACCCGCAATGTGTTTTTTTTTTCCTCTTTGTGTGTTTGTGTGCTTGGTTGCAAATGTGTGTCTGTGTGAGGGAGAAATGGGGGGGAATGAAACACAATCTATAACAAGCTTTCATTGTTTTCTTGCTGTAAGCCTCAAACTCCTGTTGGCTGACACTCAGTGTCTGCAGCACTGTATACATTTATCTGCAGTGTTTTTTTTAAACAAATCACATAAAACCAGATTGACACTTAGTCACTTCCTGCCTCTTGGGCGGATCAGATAGCTATCGGATATCTGAAAAGCTAAGTGATGGATTAAAATCTGATTGCTCAAACCACCTTGGGAGGTGGGAGAAGTTTTTTTTGCCAATAACAAAACAGCTTTGGGTGCATTAATGCCTCCCTCTAGAATGGACTGGAGCTTACTCTTTGCTTTACCCATTTGCATGCAACACAACAAAATCAGGACAGACTGCAGTTAAATTTGTGATTTGGCCAATGGAGACATATGTATGTGGCACACTGCACACACAAAGGAAGTTTTTATTCACAAGGAATCTTAAGAATGCTGCATATTTAATGCAAACATTGATTTCTGGCCACCTCTGAGCAGAGCAGCAGAATATTCTGCAAGAACCACATTGATGTATTATTTCCTTATAAAGTTATGCGACAAATGTTTTACACATCCAGCTGACACAGTGTGACGTTAGCATTCTTTTGGAGTCATGTTTCTGGGCATCTGGTAAATTGAAGCCCAGATTTCACTCTCAATTAAGCTCTGCTTTGGTCTTTATCATCTCCTGAGAGAAATGTCTTTAACTGCTAAAAGCTTCACTACATTCACCAGTTAGCTGTTAACTCTGTCTACCTTTGATGCAGGCCAGCGTCAGGGTTACAGGAAAACAGTTGACAATTGATTAATTTTTTTTTACAAATATATTTATCTAAGTTTCAAGTCTTTTACTTTGTTCTTTGTAGGAACAAGAGAATTAAAGAGTGAGATTTACTGCTGTGTGCCTACATCCAATCCCAGAGCATTACATTCATTGTGTGCTTGAGTGTTACTGTGAGTGCGTATGCATGTGCACGTGTGGTCATGTGCCCATTTGCGATGCACACAGCCTGATATACGACTGGATAAATGCAGCACCGTGTGTTGCTGTAAATAACTGGCAAGCTATTAGAAAAGGTTGGACAACGGTAGCAGGACGAAATACGCTGCAGGCACAGGGACCACCTTGATGCCTCGCTTTCACACTCACAGGTACACAGACAGATGGCCAGATGGACAGACTCAAGCTGTTAAAACCCCAACCCCTCCTCTTTCACCAAGCCAGGGGGAGGTTTGATAGCCACTTGGAGTCAAATACCCTCCCTCCCCTAACAGTCAGCCTATTGCGGGAACCCACTTTTGCCCCCTAATGCAGAAATGATTGGCACTCTGATGTGATTACCTCTCCCCACTATTCTATTAAAATCACTCCTCTCCTCTCTCCTCTCCTCCAAAAAAAATAATGATAATAAAAAAAAAGATGTTGAGAAAAAAGGCAGCACTTACCCTGTCTGACTGCTGCCTCCTCCCCTCCCACCTCATTGCTTTCACGTTCATTTCAGCTCATTCCACACAGAGAAGGGTAATTAAAGTTGACCTTCAAAATTCACACATAGATGT
The DNA here is from genome assembly GCA_036025355.1 of Leiopotherapon unicolor. Taxonomy (NCBI): domain Eukaryota; kingdom Metazoa; phylum Chordata; class Actinopteri; order Centrarchiformes; family Terapontidae; genus Leiopotherapon; species Leiopotherapon unicolor. Next base: position 3,817 of record JAVQJZ010196988.1, on the reverse strand, counting down.
GATTATGTGTACAAGTGATAGCGCACATGGTACTTTCAAGTAATTGTGTTTTTATCGGGCAGCAATGTGTGTTAGAGTGCAACGTGTAATGTGTGGTGTTATTTTTCACATAAGCAAATAAATGAATTAGAGTCATATAAACACTTGGCTGGTTTATATAATCCCCTTTATTCCAACATCCAACTGTTTGTTTTGTCCAGAAGTTTTTGTCATTGTTTCTGTATTTCACACAGTTTGGACTGGACTGATTCCCCTCACCTGCTGCTTTAGTCAGTCGTGATGGTTGACACGACTCTGAGATAATGAGTTGTTCGGATTCTCACAGGAGATCTCAGCTGCTTGTTTAAATATAGATTTTTTTTAAAAGCCACACTGACTGTAGTTAAATAGCATTTGTCATGCACTGATGACAGTGGAGCTGCTGGCTTGGTCATCTACAATTGAGAATCAGTGTCTTGCTCAAACCATCAACCTTTGAATCAATCTCCTGCATCACACTTGGTTAGTGAGCAAGCTTTGAAGGTTCGGGAGCTTAGCAAAGTTATCCATTCAAAATCCAAAGAAGCCTCTTACTTGTGTATACACATAAGAGCAGTATGATTCTTCTCATCTAACTCTTGGCAAGAAAGTGAATAATATATTAATATAAAAAGTATTTCCCAAACGATTCCTTTAAGTTTTTGCTAGAATTTCAGCATACATCTAAAGCTACAACTTTTACTTGAACAAAACTACAAACTCAAAACTAAGTTTGCATTAATTTCATCATTTTCCCCCAAAAAAGTCTGGGTTTTAGTGAGCCAATTCAGAGGTTTGATGTGACAGCTCTCTCATTTTGTGTGTGTGTGTGTGTGTGTCGACCGTGTGGCTCACCAGATTTGACTTCAGCTTTCGTCTTTCTCTGCATCAGATTCGTTTCACACTCTGTTCAAAGACCTCCGTCTTTTAAAACGTCTCATCACTGCTCCTCTTTATTTTCACCTGCATCTCTTTCTTCTTCTTCCTCATACACATCCACTCATCCTGCTCTCTCTCTCTCTCTCTCTCTCTCTCTCTCTCTCTCTCTCTCTCTCTCTCTCTCTCTCTCTCTCTCTCTGTGGGTGGGGGCCCAGTGGTAGTGGAACGGTGATTTATGGTGTGTGTGCTGTTGGCTCTAAATGGGATGTTTTATTCAGTGGTGGGAGGAAGTCACTGCCTTTTCTACCGCTCTCCAGAGCCTTGCATTAAAACACATAACACAAGCACACACACACGCACATACACACACACACACACACACACACACACACACACCCACACACCATATGTAAAAGGATGATTTACACTGACATTTTCTCTTACATTTAGAAGCAGCATACAAGACAGACAGATTGACGGAGATGGACAGAATGACAGGCACACATGGCAAAGTGACAAAGAGTCAGACGCAGAAGGAAGAATAATGGAAACTTCTGTAGTATCTGTGGAGTTAACTATTGTGTGTGAGAGAGTGTGTGTGTTTGAAGTCAAGGTCACCCCAGTGGGCTGCATTTCTCTCCATGTTGTCAGCTTACATGCTGACAGCTACGCGTACAGTTGCGGGCAGCAGAAATGGAAATTTGTCTGTCTGTCAGTCTGACCGGTCTCTGTGTCTGTCTTTCTTTCATTTGTGTTTGCTCGTGTATCCGAATGTGTCGGCTCAAGCGAGTTAAAATGCAAGCTTGCGGATGCGCGTTTTTGTGCATGCACAGAATGTGTGTGTGTGTTTGAGTGAGTTTGAGCTGGTGTGAATAATGCAGTGAGAATAACAGTGTGAATATTCATTAGCTATGTACCAGTGACAGTTACCCATGTACCTGTCACTCAGAGTCTCAGGTGGGTACAGTTTGGTGAATACCACACACACATATCCTTGAAAAGAGGCTGTGGTGTTTATTGTGCGCTTCATCTGCATTGCAATATTTGCACTATTTTTTTTCTTGTTTTTATTCACACTATGCGTTCATGTTTACTCAAGTATGTTTGAGTTTATATTAATGCAATGTATTTGCTTGAGGGTGGGGGATGTTCTGATTTATTTATTGCATCTGTCCCAGAGTCATCATGTAAGCAGGATAGACTCCAACTTGTCTCCTCCAGTTGATGCTTTTGTGGCAGAGCTCCCAAACTCTCCTCTTTAATTCTAGCATGCGTCCTGCTGGAAAGACAGGTGCACTAAACATGACTTATCCCTCATGTCTCCTCCAATTGGAGACTAATTGAACTTGTGAGTGTGGTTGTGAGTGTCTTAAAATGCATGCACCTCTGCGCGCTCACACACATATATGTATCCCCGGAACTAATTTCAACTTCATTCTCCCTCTGCGATCCGGAGAGCAAAGACAAGTCATGCAATAGCTCAGCGTGGAGCCGTAAACACGGCAGGTGAAATGGGGCTCGGAGAGCACACAGCTCTCCCCTGAGCTCCCCGAGAATATTCAGATAGTTTTCATTTTCCACAAGATTGGCTCTGGCTGATGGCCACTCGCTAGAAGAAGAGACAGGAAAGTATAAAATTAGGGGACCCATGCTGGGGAGGGAATGTGTGTTTGTGTTTAACATTACCATTATTCAGTCCCTCATTGAGGCTGAGAATGAGCAGATGGTTTACAAGAGGAATGACAATACATTTCCTTCCGTTATCTTGCATGGGGAATGTAACTCGCTTTTGCATATCTCATTTGCCTGTTTGTACATTACAGGCTGATAATGTATTTACTAATGTGCATTACCTGTTGTGCTCCTGTTTTTCATAGACCCTGAAGGGCAGGATAACACCCTGTGCGACATGCTGGTATGCGTCAAAGAAAGTCAGGGTTAAAAAACAGACAAGGATTTTATGCTTCTCGGAAATAATGGGGAGAAAGACAGAATGTCAAGAAGAAAGTGAACAATTTGAATGAATCTCTGAGGGAAGGTTGAGAAGAAGATATGAGGAAAAGATAATTAGATGTTAGGAATGCGGAGGCATGAGATCTTTGGCTTCCTCTCTGAACTCATGTGTTGACCTTTGCTGAAAGAAAAGTTTTGTTTTTTTTCCCCACTTTTTTTCCCTTAGTTTTAAATTCACCTATCTTTCAATGTGTCTGTGTCCTCCCTCCTCTGTTTTCCATAATGTCCTCTATTACTTTCTCCCTTCCCTTTGTGCCTGACAGCAGCAGCGTGTTCTGTGTGCATGCATGTATGTATGTATGTGCTGCATGATCATTAGTTTGTGTGTATGCCAGCTTCTCCTGTAGTGATAAATCCAGTTACAGTGTAGCCGTGGGGTCGGATAGCAGGGAGACAATCTCACTTTTAAAGCTACTAGCAGCCTACTATTTTTAGCTCAGGCAATCACAGCACTCTCATTATTACTCAATAGGGTGGAGGCATGCAACTCATGATCTCTCATCATCTGTGCAGCCTCCAGCAATAAATGCACTCAAGATTTTACACACACACACACACACACACACACACACACACACACGGTGGCTTATTACCACATATTGTATAGATATTTTTAGCTGTACAAATGTGAAATAAGTGGGGAAGAGAGGGGAGGGTAGGGGAGGCTCATCGATACTAACTGTAACAATATCACTGCTGATAAAGCTCCTTAGTTATCACACCCAACAGAGGAAAATTATTTTCTGCGTTTTAGATACTCTTTCTGATACTCTTATCATCCTCTGGGGTAACAAACATCAGCTGTGAGAGAAAATGTCTTGGGATTAGTGAAGATAAAAATGTCTTGAGGTCATATAAGACCTGGGGGAGAAAAATGATTAAACTGCTGCTTAAAACCCCATGGCCA
>JAVQJZ010196987.1:0-20770 GCA_036025355.1 Leiopotherapon unicolor | reverse complement strand
GCTGTGGTGACAAGAGTATCCACATTTAGCCTAATGACCATTTAATCTATAACAAGCACGGGATAGCAAATTCACAGATTCACTGTGTCATATGATATAATACCACATGAAATTCAGGTTTTGTTGCAGTCATTCAACTCTAAAGCAAAAGTGTTATTGATCCTGTAATTTCTGGACACTGGATATAGTGGATGGCTCTGAATTTGACCATAATTATGGCTCATGATTGCAGGCAGAAAATAAGAGTACACCGACAGAGCACTGAATTATTTCCATCATTTATTTTCTACAGCGTATAAAAGCGATATTGAGTCATTCTTAAGCCCCTCACTTAAATTTTAATTACTGTTTGTTAGTAGCTCTGAAATACAGTTATCAGGCAATTCTCCTCCCTGATTATTGGAAGTCCACAGAGTGCTTTGTTATTTGTTGACAACACGCTTTGTTAGTTTGGTGCAGCTGACTCACTTCCACCTACCTAATGCTGGCAAACTGTGAAAACCCACTAGTGACACATTTGGAGGTGCATAATAAAGAGGCAGATGGCCTCTGCTGATGACCATGATGTTTGTATGATATTTTAACCGTGGCCTTTCTCGCAAGCCACTGGAAGCTTTGCATTAAAAAACTGTTAGGTTAAAAAACTGTTAGGAAGCAGCCGGAGTTAAATAACATAAATAACCACCCTCAGGATCATTTGTAGGCTGTATCACACACCCATACAATTGTAAAGCATAATTCATAATCAGTTAGGATGACATTATTCTTACTAAACAAATTGCTGATATCTGAAATGCTCACATTTATCAATACAGTCTGATGGGCCAAGACATACGTCATACAGCCATTTTATTAATATAGCAGAATCCCAGTCACAATGGGGCTTTATCATGTGTAAAGCCATTACTATTTTCTTCCCTTAGACCGCTGTCTGCCCCAAAAAGGATCTGACAGATATGCAATAGATGTCATATGTGCAGAATAGATGGAAATATATATCATATGATAAAAATAGTAAAATTATACCATGGAGAAACAGAATAACAATATTCACTTGATAGATTGTAAACATATGAAAGGATGTGGATTTGGAGGACATCAAACAACTTTGCAGAGACAAATTGGAACTCGACCACAAACCACCTGCAGGTACCGCTCACACAGAGGGAAAGAGACAAGGTGAGGCCGAGTCTCCTGGAGGACGAACATGCATGTAGAACAACACTAAGCACAGTGGGTCAAAGGTGAAGCAGGAGGGCCGCCCGAAGGCTGTGATGGATGTTTGCATTCAGTCTGAGTAATGATTTTACCATTTTGACTTTTAAAGAAATGTGGCTAACCTGGAGCTCCACGTGACCCACCTGAATTCATTTTAGAGATGTTGCTGCATTTCCAGATCTCAGCAAACAACTCAGCGAGTACCGTACTGAAAAACTGTAATTTGTAAAAAATTAATTTTAAAAAACCCATTTAAACATAATATTTAGTATTTACCTGATTATATCAAATCTGTGAGTGCATCCACTAAAAAGAATGAGCACATTTCAACTAACCGGTATTGCTCACTAGAGAAGTAAGTGGAGCGCTCAGAGATATTCCTGCAGATGAATAAGACCAGCTTATTGTCCAATATTGTTTCTCACTTTCTGTGCCGCCCAGCTGTTTATGCAGTCTACAAACATTACTGTGCTCTGAGAGTTGGAGCCAAATGTGGAAGGACACAACGCCCAAGGGTGATTTGTTTAACTTTGAAAGGTTCTTTGGTTTGTGTTAGATTCGCTGCGAGCTACGCAGCAGCGGATCATCTAGCCCGTTCTCCCAAGTGGGTAGCAGCCAACAGAGCCTGGGCGATGCGCGTGGGTAGAGAGGAAAAAGATAACCCCACCAGGGACTAAACGACAGTCCTCATTTAGACGGCGCTAGGCAGGCCAGCCATTTAACAGCGCAGAAACAAAAAAACATTAGATAATCTTCTTTTCCTCCAAGTCTCCTGCGACTCTCTCGGGAGTGTAATGTTGTTCTCTAACCAGCAGAGAATGAGTTTGATGTATCTCATGAATCATATTACGGCCCCTTTAATCCTCTAAAGTGAGGGTCTCGGGTGGGTGAGGTTGCAGATGAGGAAGCGGTTGATGACTTGGGAAGGAGATGGGGAGGGGGGCTCATGCTGAACCAGGTAGAAGACAAGATAAGTCCTCAGCAATGGGGTGCTGTCCTGTGCGCTGAAAATCTGCACAGCTGGATGTTGCCTTTTCCCTATGGGGTTGTGGGTAAAGAGAGCGGAGATACGGCCGCTTCCTCCCTTCCCTCATCCATCCCTCCTAATCCAGCCTAAGCACTTAACCAAAGAGGTACGGTGGAGATCACCTGGGTCTGTGGGGGATCAAAGCCGCTTCAGCGAAAATAAGAGAAGTCGTGAGGAGGGAAAAGCTGATGTAACAAGAAGAGGTAGATTAGCATTAAAGACTTGACAGATTGGGGGGGAAAAAAGTTTCCAGGGCCTCAGCAGTAATCTTCACCGTGAATCACAGCGCCTCTGGATCGCCGTTAATGGCAGGTATACCAGCATAAGTACACTTCAAAAAAAAAGAGAAAAAAAAGTCCTGTTTCACCAAATGAAAAGAGCAGTTATTTCATTTACCTCTCTGAAAAGCAAAGAGGGATCCAGTTGAAAGGACTCAAAGTAACCTTAGAAGAAAGAATAGGAGATGTACTTCTTTTCAGCATCCCAATTTAAAATATAGCCTACTATCCATAATTTAGCAGACGGCTCCAGCCTGTTCTCCACTCGCGCCAGGCCAGCGCTCCCCCCCAGTCATATTTCAAACCACACATAGTAATGTATTTTGACAAGTAAATTGCTTGCCTCTTTGCTGATAGCTACTCACTTAAATAATGAATTCTTGGTAATAGCCGCAGAAATAATGCATACCGCAGAGTGACATGGATGAAGGAGTTATTACTGATAGAGGACACACGTTAGGGATCTTTCCTGAAATGGTGGCGGGTCTCCTGAGATTCAATCAGTGACCACGCTGACAGCATAATGGCTGTATGCGGGGGAATTAAGACTCGACCACAGCCACACTGGACGCTGAGTGAAATGAAAGGTTCCCACCGATGATGATGCTAGATGAAAAGTTTGGGGGGTGGGGGGTGGTTATTCAGATCCGTCCTCTGGGTGTGAAATGTCACCGCAAATGACAATTTGCTGCTAGAAAAGTTAAATGACCGCTGAAGTCAAACAATTCATCCAATAATTGCTGAGATGTTTCAGCCTGGGTCACACTGGTTGACCTACCAACCAAAAGACCAACCAACATTGTAATTCATAGAGCCACAGTGCTAACATGACAAAAAAAAAGTGTTTTCATGTACATTTAAAGGGTAATGACTACAGCACAACTATTATTATAATCTCCATCTAATTAAATGTGCACAAAGAAGAATACATTTAAAAATATAATGCCAAGAAGGACATTTATTCACAAGCACAGCAAGGTTGTTTGCCGACCATTGAGTTGTGCACCAGTACAACGTTTGACTGGACAGCCTTAGGTGTTGGCAGCTCTGATAGGGAAGGGCATACTGATAAAGCAGCTGATTAGACTCTGATCATTATCTACAGCACAGCTTATGATGGTCCAAATCAATGGCGGGAAGAGAGAAGAGCCAGCCCTGCGAAAAGATTAAACGCCTCGCACCTTATGATAAAGTCCAACTCATCAGCCGCTTGTTTTTGAACTTTGGGAGATGCTGTCTGAAGGTATAATGTATGAAGTGCATTCACAGAGTGCGGGCAGACAAAAGTTTCCTCTCTTCCCAGCATCCCATCAGAAGGAAAATGGAGCCCGGTGCTTGCTGTGTTTTGAGCTGATAAAACGCACCACCTTGCATCAGCATGCCCCTCCATCAGTGTCTCCGTTTGGGCAGGTTCCTAACAGGCTAACGGTGCCTGTGGATGCGACCAATTTTGGCGCTGTGGTATCCATATCCTTGAGCACTTTGAAGAGGGAGACATTTGACACAGCATCAAAGACTCCTCGGGAAGACAGAGAGGAGTGGGGTGGCAAATTGTTGGACATTATCCGACATGAAACAAGAGGGTATCGTATTATGTGGATGATGACGCTGTTTTGTTGCACCTCAAAACGCGTTACGGAGTCACCCCAAACTTAAAGAACACACTTGAAGAACTTTTGCTTACTTTGATCTCCTTTTTGCGCTGGCATGTTATGAGGAGAACATGACCCACGCTTTCATACTTACGTGCCTTTGAAGGGAATTCTGTGACTGCGGCAGGGTTGTATGTATAGGAAATGCATTTGAAGTGTGCGTGGTAGAGTTTGGGTCACTATTTTCCACTCCGGGTCTACATAATTTAATTCTAGATGAATCAAATGAAAGGAAAGAGCAATTAGTGACCAGAACAGCCATCATTTGCAAGAGGCGTAATTATAAAAACATTACCTCTAATCTTCAGTTAAACAGTAATGAGTAAAGGCATAATTTACACAATTTCACCTTCCCTGAGTAGTGTTGTCACTTTTTTATGTTTCACCTAAACATACACCCCATGATTTGTTTGGTGTTCAGTAGATGAAATACACCAAAAATCAATCCAACACACCACAGGATTGATGCAGCTGATGTAAATCTTCGGTTTAAACAAAACCGCTTTCGACTTCTTCCAAGAACCAGCACACTGCCGAGGGTCACCTAAGTTGACGGCTTAAGAGAATGAAATTTCTGCTCAACAGTGTATAATATTGTTGGGTGGCACAGTCTGTCAACTCGTTCAATTTCCCTGTGTAAGCGTTACAGAAGAGGCTAAAAGGCTCAAAGATTTGGAGCATGCTGACGCCATATATTCTGCCAGTAAGATTCTTAGTGGGAGAGCGGAAATGGGAATAAACCAGGGCACCGTCGGTGGCGGGGCAGATTTATCTCCTTAAATTGACAACAACAAACCGTTTACTGTACTACGAGGAGCTGTTGAGTAACACGTGGGATCTCTTGGAGGTCACACTGAAGTATGTGGGGGATTATAAGAAATACACAGACTGAAGTGGGACTCAAACAGTAGTAAACAGGACAATGTGACTGTGAGTTCATTGAGAACATTTGTGCAAATTGGATTTGAGAATTTTAAGTGTTACCTGGCAAAGCAAGGCCTTTGCAGTTTTTGCAGACCGTCTTTTGCTATAGGCCCCTAAAGTCATTATCCAATCAGTGGTGGAACGTGACTGAAGCAGACAAAAAGCTTGTGAGCTTCACTATATCAGAATGGAGAGAAATAGTGAGCAGGCAGGAGGGATAACCAGGATGCAAAACCCTGTGCTGGAAGCATTTTAGGTTCAACACCAAAGATGGAAAAACCTTGTATTACTGACTTTGTACTGACTTACAGTAGTGTCAGCTTGTCACTCAAGTGAAGCAGCTGATGTTCATAAAGTTCACAATATAGACTTTGTCACAACATATTTTAGAATAAAGCAAAGGCTGTGGATTTAAATGGATTCAGATGCATTTAAATGGTTTCATGTTATTTGTTGGAACAATTTGCAGTAAAAACATGGAAATGGCATCTCTATGAAAAATATACATAGGAATTGCTGCATTCCCATATAATGAAATATGCAGTCACACAACCTTCCCAATAGCATAACATCACTTCTCAAATAGTGGCTTTTATTAACAGTGACAGACAGAAATGTGAAGTGTACATAATGCATGTTTCCTATGTGAGCGGTTTTAGATAGCAACAGGTAAGTACATCCTGTCTTGATGTTTCAGGCCTGTATTAGTGACCAACCTTTATCTGTTAACACAGACCACGCTCCTTTTTATTTACCATTTATATACTGTTTGAATAAAGGCGTGCGGAGCATGTTTATCTTCCTGTGTGTGTCAGTGAGGCTGACTGATTCAACAGAGATACAAAACTTTTTACTGTATTTCATATCAGTAAAATACACCATTGGATGCAGTTTGTGCACAATGTATCCTCTATCTTTAAGCAAATACCTGCCCTGACTACTTTAACTCTGATAACTTTGATACTCAAACGCTGACATGCAGTATAGCTCAAATCTGTCACAGGGACATCGCTTAAAAAGACAGATTTTCAGTCTGCCTATTGTACATCCACTCTAAAGCCTTTTACTCCATACAAAGAAAGCTGTAGCCCCGGGCCCTTCTATCGCTTACATTACACTGTTTAAAAATAGATATTCCTGGTCGGTTCTGTTTAGTCGTTTTAACATTTGTGAATGTCTTGTGGTATTTATTTTGCATGTGACTGCAATTTGAAAGCCATGTTCCTCTTCTTTTAAACTGGTGTATTTTGCTGCTGTAGGAGGACAAAAATAAAGCAACATAAACAGTGGTATTTTATTCCTTAAGCACCTGTTCCATGATAAATGAGCGTATAATTACATTTACACCAGAGAGTGACCGATGAGAAAGTTGGCGCAGTGACCTGCAAATCGCTGCAGGTCACGTGGAGCTGTACAGTGGAGCTGCGAGTACATCTTGTACAATACTCAGAGATCCACCGAGAGCTCCTTCTGCTCCCAGCTCTGGACGAAAGTTGTAGTATTTGGAGTGAACCTCGGCCGCTCCTCCTCCCTGCGGGCCGAGCCTCGGCCCTGATCCCAGAGGACACAGAAGGCAGCCTTCAGGTGGAGCTGCTTGGTTGGTGGGAACAGAGGAAAGACTCATTAAAAATGATCCCCTTGTCCGGTGCAGCCTGATCACTTTCAGCCCCACTATCCGCCGAGTTCCCTTTGAAGAGGTGGGTCTAATCTCAGGCCTGCAACACTGTCATGGTCGGCCTGGGTTACCCTGCTAATGAGTGAGAGGCCGAAGGAAGTTCATACTGAAGAGACGGGGGGGGGGGAAGTGGCAGGAGTTGTTGTAGTTTGACTGGCTGTTTATGTAGCTATGTTACCTTTCATTTGGAAAATGATGCGTTCTTGATTTCAAACAGTTCTAGCTGGCGACCATCATTTTTTTCAGAAACTGCAATGTTTGGTCATCTGGCTCCTCAGCTAGATGAAGTAAACGTTACCTTTTTGAGTTGGTTGAAAATGCTGTTTCCAAATCACTTTGATATTTCAAGCTTACCTGTTTTAAAGGAGAACCCAAAGAGTTCTCGGTGATCATGTAGAACACATGGAGAACTGGACCCAGCATTGTTCCCACACTGCAGCATAAAGCTAATTACTTTTTTAGTGATTGAAAAAAGTAAAATCCAGCTATTTTAGAAAAGGGCTCACCAGTGTGTTGATGTAAAACTATCTCACTGGCTGGAATTGTTGGAGTGTAAAGTTCCCCAAAAAGATCTGAGGAAGGAGTTTAGTCAATTAAAAAAAGAAAAAAGAAAAAAAACCCAAGAGGAGTCACAGCAGAATTTCTCCTTAAGTAAAGACAACCTGATATTGCCTTTACTTAAACAAATCACTTAGACCCCAATGCCAAATATGTGTTTTACAGCCTGAAATAGAAACAAATCTAAAAAGTGATGTGTGTAACCGAACCTTTCCACACATGAATTTTCACATCAAGTTTCAACAGTGATATTCTTGCGCTGGCTGCCTATACACCCTCACGCCGCGTAATAATCCATATTTACCTTTTTCTCTGCTGGTTTTTGTACCTGCGAGACAGCTTCAGGGCTCGGCTTTGTCTCCCCCCCCAAACTTCCCCCCTGCACTCCCTGCAGAACCAAGACACACACTGCCTTCTGTCCTCGCTGTTACCTGTGCTGTATGTACAAAGAGGCGTCGTAGCATAAGTCTCATCCCCAGAGGGAACTGTGGGTAAAAAAGAGGGAAGCCGGAGAGGCGGAAGGATTAAAGCGTAGTTTAATGATGGGAGCAAGGAGGAGCGGAGTCTGAAAAACACACGCGCTCTCTCTGCCGTGGCGAGGAACAGACGTATGCATAAACACGCTGCGTTTCATTGTTTTCATAGAGAACAAGCCCGTACGCACACACACACACACACACACACCTTCTCTGCGTGGAGATCACACATCGTACGCAGCGCTCCGGGATAACAAGGCAACGTCAAAAACACTTTAAACAACCAACAGCAATCCACGCAAAGAAACACGAGCTCGCAAAATTTAGGGTGGGAGATGATCAGATAAGTGTATTCTCACCCTGCCCTGGTTCCAAATACAAAAGAGAGACAGGTAAGAAAGGTGAGTATTTTGAGAAATGTGCACAAGAACAAAGTACATCTGAGCTAAAATATATCAGAGGGAGACGTTTCTGTCGCTAAAGTAAAAGCATAGATGTATTTACTCGGTGGCCTGATTAACCAAAGTGTTGCAGCAGCGCTCCAACCCAACTCCTTCCTCTCTTTAAATGTCTAACAAGGACGACACTAGCCTGCACAGCTTTGCACTCTGATTAAAGCTAAGTGAGCGCTCGCTGTAATCCCTGAATCCTTTTTAGTCTCGGTGGGATTTAGGTGAGAATGATTTCCTCTCAGCGGCGAGATTTGTGGCTCGCTCGCTCTTTGTTTGGGGTGACATCTCAATGTTTATTCAGCCATTCTTCGGCTGCGTCGCGGCTGGCATTTTGGGTGTATCAGAGTGCTTGAAAACGTGCCCAATCACCCGAAGTTAAATACCGAGCTAACACCGGCGGAGCTCCATTCTGAACGCCGTGACACACTTGTCTCAACACATGTAGCGTGAGAAAAAAAAAAAAAAAAAAATCAAGTGAAACCTGCATGTGACGGGTTTGTTTTTTTCCTGGCGCTGCATAACCTTTGTTGACTCACTCTCCAGATATGAGCGTCACCATGGTAATGCGCGATACACTCCAGTGAAATGTGTATTAGCGTGCACTTTTTTTTTGTTCTCCCTGCAGAAACATCTTGTTAATTACTCCGCAGCGCTAACATGACAGGAAGGCTAACAGTGCCTCTGGAAGGTTCAGAGATGGCCAAGCAGAGCTGTTTATTGGCTCCGAAGCCTGATTTATGGAGCCTCATTGGGAGGACTAAATCATCTGTGTGTGTGTGTCTCCGGGGGAGAGCAGCTGAGGGGACAGTTGATTGAAGTCTTAAAACGTTTGGCGGGAATAAATAAGCTTGACTCCTTTACGTTATTCTAAACTCTAACCATTTAGCCGTGCGCTGAGAGGGCCCTGATTAATTGGAATGTGTGCGGCTAACAAACGAGGGATTAATTTCCCAGCAGATTTAACAGCATGAGCGGTTACATGCCGCTGTCATGTCCGCCCCCCCACAAGACCCGAACCCTGTGGCGTCTCACTGCGCTCCTCAAAGGAACAGGTCAGCGATGAGAGATGTGCACCAGTGAAAACATCAAGACGACTTCGTTTGCCTCACTCTGAGGCTGAGCTGGCTCAAATGAATCCCTCGCGGTCTCTTCCTTAACTCTTTCATGCCGTTAAAGGAAAAGTAAATAAAGATAACCAACAGGAGCTTGGCGGACTGGTGAGTATGGATCAAGAAGGGCTGGAAGGTTTGCTTGCTGCTCTATTTGAGTTTCCTCTTGGAGCTCCAAATGTACATGTTCATTTATGTAGACATGTTTGTAACTAACGAATAATGGTGTGTAATATATACAACTCTTCTCTTTTATTTTTATTCTATTAAAGTGGGGGCGATGCCCATTAATTATAATGATCACTTAGATCCATCATGGAAAAGTGCCAGATTTAGCCACACAGCCCTGTTGTCCCTGGCATTTTAAAAAACACTGTAAGAAAACATACAATAGCACAAACAACTGGGGCTAGTTTAATGACATAAACCGCAGTTTTAATCCAACCAATGAGGTTATTTCTGCCTCAGGAGCAACTAAATGGAGATATACACCCCTATCTTCTCACCTGGACTGCTGTTTGTTTGTGTGTGTGTGTGTGTGTCTTACATTAAGTATTCATTGTGTGGTTTACATGACTGAACCTTGTGTTCACTTGCATATTTTGTATTTTTTAGTACTTTTGCCATATGGCTTTGAGGAGCCACCGCGCTGAGGCTGCTGAGGTGGGCAGGTGGACCTCCGCCAGGACACCGTAGGCTGCATCAAAAGGGCCCCATTTTTCTTGGCAAAATTATGGAATTACATTGAGCTGAGGACAGTTCTTCAAGATTGGATAAGGGATGAATAATTTAAGGCCTAATGATTAATCCAGCGGCAAAACGCCCTGCTGAAATATAGCGTCTCTGAAGGTAACTTTAGCTCTCAAGAAAGACGGATGTGGACGTTTGTCATGCGGTTTTCCAAGGGAAATTTCATCCCGGGTGCGACATAAATCTTACTGGCAGGGGAGAAGTACAATGAGTTCATCATGAATATGTCTACATCACACACAATTATAGCTCAATTGTCCATTTTCCCAAGATGCAACACCTAAACTAAGTGCAAATCACTTCCTGAAGTTCGGATTGGTCCAGCGTTTAATCCTGTTGTTGATACTGACTTTCAAGCTACTTTGAGGATGAGCTTACAGGGTTTGCTGTGAGTTAAAGACTCTCATGCTGTCAGTTATACGTATAGCTTACGGAGAAACTTCCAAAACATTTTGAACAGTTGTGGGATTACAGCATTAAACGGTCTAAAGTGTCTGTGTGCGCTCGTGGATGTGTGTGTCGCTGGAATTAGAAAGAGCAAGACAGGCAGAGGGTGCAAGCTGCTTTACTTTCTCTGATAAATATAGATAGCTCTGAGGGCAACAGTATATTGCTTTACACAGTGAAAAACACAACCTGAATCAATTTCACAATTAGCCAGTTCAGTGTTTTAATTAAAAAACAACAGTCGCCTTTGAAGAAATCAATTTCAACTAAAGACGCAAAAGAGAAAATTCCCCTGCCGGTTTACCATCCCTCAGCTCTGTCAATTCAAAGACATGCATGGAGATGCTCTTGGGCCTTTGTTTTGTATATATACAGCTGAAGCATTAAGCAGAATATTTTATACAGTCTTAGCAGTATTTGTATGGACTATTTTTTTTCTGCCGTTACTTCAGAACCCACAGTGCAAAGGGACCTGAGGACTATTTTATTATTATTTTCTCTCATGGGAGTTGAAAGGAAAGTCCCATTTAGATTTTCACACTGGAAGTAAGCATCACCACTGTTTTTTTAATTCCACATTTTTTGGGGAACAATGGAAGATAATGCAGTAAAATATTCATGATCAATGTTCATTTATTTTTCTCCCCAAAAAAAACCCAACAAAATGACCTGTAAGTTCAACAGTGACAAATTCAATCATTTATAAAGGTAGCAAAAACATTTGTGCTTCAGGTCGCAAGTCAAACACTTATTCTCCTCTGAGCTCTGTGTTTAGTCTCCACCACCTGAAACAAATGTCTGTCTCTTTAACCGTTAAATACTCCGTCGCCCACTGGTTGCTTGCCTGTGTCTTTCTGTACTGTGTGGTGCGTTTTTAGAGCTTTTCTGCTGATAACAGCATCTAGAAATGATGACGAGGGTGGCAAAAATGATGAAAAGCGAAACAATGAGCTGAAAAATGTTACACACTTCTGTAGAGCTGAGGGGGGCTGCAAAGTAAGACGATCATTCTATGTGAGAACTACCTATTCAATTAAAAAAAATTAATATAGCAGCTCTAAAATTATACTCTGGCTTTGGCTACAAACAGAAAATGTAAACCCTGATTCAAACATAGAAATACAGATTAACTTAAATCAAATTAGTGTTTTTTCTAAGTAGAGTGGCTGTTTCTATATTTCACTATTAGAGAGATATTCAACATGTTCCATTTTCAGTCCAGATTACATTGGCAGGCTTGTATTTGTATTGTATTGTCTCTGACAGGGCTTTGATTCCCACAGTCATTGATCTGCCAGTGTTCTTTTCCATCGACAGCACCTTTATCCCCTCCACTTGAGAAACTACATACATTTCCTCCATCACTGTATGCCCGTGCATTCTCTCGGCCCGTTTTCCTGACAGAAAAACAAACCCCACCCATGTTCACGCATGTCGAGCACGTCAAATGACAGCCAGGCTGATTTCTCACCCTGCTCCCCTCCACCCCCTCGTGCTCATGAGCGCCTTCGTCCATTTTGACGGGGATCTAGTCTCGGCTGCTCACCTTGATGTGTGGTTTAGCGAGGGAAGAAGCTTGAAACTTCAAACGCAGCCGCTCTCTGACGCGGCGATAAACCCTGCCTGATGAAAGACTAGAGCTTCAGAGAAGAGGAGGTGATGAGCTTAACTTGGGGGATTTAGAAGCTCTGTCTCTCTCTTCCCGCGTTTTGTCGAACACTGTGTAGCCTTCGTGCCTGATTGTGATTGTGAGTAACGGGAACGTAATGACACTTGTGCTTAATCCCTGAGAAATGTTAACATAGGGGTGAATGAAGGTAACTTTATATGTAGAAATGGAAACCAAACATGCAGATGTGCTGAAACTGTAACTAGCTTATGATCCATAAATTATTGAACATCTCACATTTAAGTAACACATTAAGATTTTCCACTTCCAAAATAAACTAATAAACTAACAGTGAAGTGAGTGAACAGTGAACAATAAAAGCTTCAGTTTGAGAGAGGTGTTCTGTCTGACAGTCTGCTGTCCCTGTCCCAGCTGCATGTAAAATGTTTACTACCACCATCTACTGTTCACTTGGAGGAGTTGACTTTCCAAAGCACAAAACAGTTCATTCTTATGGTTCTCTCAGAAATACAAATGTCAGAAGTATCCTGCTTTTAAGCAAACCATGGGTTACTTTGTGATTGTTATGAATTAGATGGTCTGAAAGAGGCTGATTTCAAAGAGCATAGTTTGTGAAAATAACTTTCTTTAAACATAAACAGCAACCTTAAGAACTTGGAGACGTTTTGCTTCCAAGGATACACGCTGCCATTGCTTTCAGTGTTTACACCATTAAGAAAGTATCAAAGGAATGTCGTCCAGAGCAACAATAAATAGATAAACCCTAAAACAGATAAACTCTTGAAAACAGAGGTCACAGTACAATTCCTGCCTTTGTGCTGGATACCAGCAGCACCAGTTACCAAACTGTCTGCAAAGAATGAACACAATTCTGCTCTGAAGGAACTCAAGGTTTGCACATTCACACATTCACTGGCTGCAGTTTAAGTCAAGATTTAGTCCATTACGGCAGCGTATTAGGCTCTGCAAACAAATGCTTTTCAAACTTCAGGTGAATGAAGCACTTAAGATCCCATCTTCCTAGTTATCATGCTTTTTGTGTTCATTTAAATTATAGTATTTTTAACAGTTACTTTTTGTCACCTCATTAGTGTCTTTGCAGAATTTTTCATTCATTACATTACATTTTTACTATACGCTAAATTTAGAAGGCTGCTGGGTTGTGCAGAAGCTCATGAGCATATTGGCTCATGTATTTATGTGTTCTTGTTTATTTGTTAGTAACTTTTAAAATGATAGTTTGGGGAAAGGTGAAAACCTGCATTTAGCACATTTTAAAAAGTACTGTTGTTAACGTAATGCTGTAAATGCCCTCCTAGAGCTGACAGGAAAGAGGAGATACAAGCTCAGCAGCGCTCGCTAAATTCATTTCAGTGAGTCACTGCTGCTCTGAGCATCTCTTTGACACGGCCTCTGGTCCCGCAGGAGCCCTTTAACTCAAGCCTCATAAGAGCCCCGCAGAGACCTCTCTGTCAGTCATCTGGACACTGATCTCTGATTGGATCAAAGATTGATTACCCCTATTCAGACACCGCCATCATTGGAGGAGAGGCACATGGGCTGATGGTCAATGGGGCCTCGTAATCAGTGGCGGCGGGACGTCGCGGTGGAGGGAAAATTGTTCGGATGATTTCAGCGCAGACGCCCATCCGAGTGTCGTAATTTCGGTCCGAATCGAAATCCGCCACGTCCTCAGCGCATACAAAGTTAATTGCCAAGTGAGGATTCAGTTTGCGGAAGCTTTGAGTGCTTTCCAGTCATTCTTTGATTCATCTCTGGCAAATGCAGTGAAAAACATCCTGTAACCCTAATCCTCATTAATCTTGAGACACATTATGTTTTATGTGCAAACCACAAGCTTGATGCTCATTTGCTCGGCAACTCAATAATATCATTTGACTACTTAGTCTGATTCCCATGAAAGTAGGAATCAAAAGTGACAGCGTGGTTAATGTCACCCGTGACAAGACTATGTCGATTTGATAACTTTGATAATATGAGAAAGATTCAGCAGAGGCATATTTTAATGATAAAATCCCTGCAGCCATCTGTTGGTGTAATGAAATGGCTGGCGCTGGCAGAAGATCTGGATGACCTCTCGCTATCCACGGGCAGCATATGCCGCGCTGCAGAGTCGAAGGCGCAACCTTTCCAGCGCTGACGACCATCAGCAACCTCATAATCATCAAAACCTCATCTGTTACATTCATAAATCCCACGCCGGTCTGGATTCTTGAGGATTTGCAAAACAGAGCACACCATATGCTGCCATTCTGCGCACGCATGGTCTTGTGAACAAAGACAGGGAAATTAATTAAAACCATGGCTTACTGGTTTGATTTTTTTTTCTTTTTTAAGACTTGCAAATATCACAGGAAAAACAACAAATGCAGCCTCTCTGGTCTGTGTTTTATTCCGTGAGGTATTAGGAGTTGGAGATGGAGCGGCAATCCACAAGTGCTAAGACTCGCCGTACCCAAGCTACCAATTCTCCCTGCATTGTGAGATTAACGAAGTCAACTCCTCGCCGAGCCGAGCAACACGAGCAAAGCATCATTGTTACTTTCCGTGACTCTGTAATACTTCAAACGCCTGCGCGACTTAAAGTAATTCTGGATGCTGGCTTTAAAGTGCTAATGGGCTGGATATTAGCGATGTAGCAAAGCGTGTGTGTGTGAGTGTGTGTGGAAGGGGAGGGCCTGTTTGACTCTATGTAGTGGTATCCTTGGTGTGTGTGAGAGGAAAGGAGGCTGGCTGAGATGCTGTTGCACCAAGCAGAGGCAGTTTCAAGGATTACCGTCGGGGCGGAAAAGAGGCAATTAATCTCTGTCTTCAAAATGGGATACAGCTGAGCTTCAAGGCCTTTAGGATCTTTTGGAAAATGATAAGCTTCTGTTTACCAATTTTTCCATGTGGCCATATTGACGGCGGCGCGCGCAAATTTGTGGCAGATCCTCAAACACGTATGCGCCAGTGTGCAATTATTGGTTATTTAAGAGCAGGTTTAGTGATGAGACCCATTCATTTTTTTTAATCAGGCACGCATGAGAGCACCAGTTTGTTTGATTTTGTTGTGCTCATTTTCAATTACAGCCAGTTCCCGTGCGGCTCGAGCGGCCGGGGTGCTATCAGTTGGAACAGGATGTTTGATCAGAACTAAGCTCTGCTGACATTTGATTTTTTTCTTTCTTTTTTTTTTTTCCTCACGTCCTTGTCCCCCCGCTCTGTTGTCAGGTCAAAACCAGAACAGCTCATAATGTCTACATGAGGTGTACAACAAACACGGTGCAAGCAAAGATGTGCTTTGTCCACAGCAGAGCTTCCGAGAGGTATTTTTAACTCTCCTGAAATATAAGAAAACCACCGTCAGGGAGGTCAGGTCAGGGGGAGTTTCCAGCACTGTACCTGCCTGACACCAATGAGCAAAACAAAACCCGAAATGTAGCTGTACATCATTTCCCCCCCTCCGGCTGCAGAATTCAGCCTGATCAGATCTGGCATCTTTACCTTCAGGAGCTTCACCATGGTTTTTCTCCATCTGTCTGTGCAGATATAACTCTCCATCCGCCGGAAAACACAAACTACAAGAGGAACGAGCATGAAAATATGAAGGTTGAGCTCTGGTTGAACTTGCTGGTCTCTTGTATCATTAAAGATAAAACACAGAAGCATCAAACATATTATTTAATATGTTTATATTATCCAAGTTTCTCTCAGATTTCAACTGAAATTCTTCCCACTTTTTGTGTAAGGAAATGTTATTATATGAAACTAATGCAACTTTTCAGTTTTTCCAAAAGCAGTATATATAATATGCTTTGGTGATTGTTTATCTAAATGTATAACATTCTTAGTATTTAGTCTTTTATGTATTTGGGGACTCGGAGTTCCTCCCAAATCCACAGTAGCAAAGCAGAGCGAAGTCACAGTAGGAGGATGGCAAAAGAGTTGTTTATTTCCCAAAAAAAAAAAAAAGATGTCTAATGCCTCATTTTCTCTGCATGGCACGCCCAACAAGACCTTCTTGAAATGGTATTTTTTTGCTTTTACATTTGCACATATCAGAGAGAATCAACCCTTTATGTGACATTATTTAAACCAAATTTAGTTGATCAATTTATTTAGAGAGTTGCAGCTGACAAAGTGCAGATGTTCCTGTGTCACATTAAAGGTTGTGTTACAGCATCAAGTGTGGCTTTGTTAGCTGAGAATCTTACATTCATCTGCAGAAGTTCACCAAATCGTGAAAGCATCTTAGGCGAGCAAAGCGGCGGTGGAAATGAGGCATACTTGTTATCTACGATCATCACACCTCCCACATTTAAGTTTGCCTTTTAACATTTGGTAGGAGCCACTGGGCTGTAGTTTGTATTTCACTAAGAAAGCACAAAGTAAGCTAAGTTAGTAGCTTCAGCTCTGAAAGTAGGAGGCAGTCCGGTAACGTTATCCTTAGAGCCGATTTCCACCAGGCTAACACTAGAATTGATTCCCATCCCATTACATGACATTCGTGGAGTTTCAAAATCTGCTGAGTCATCCCCAGTTACACCAAGAACGATATCTAGATACTGTGAGCTGTCTGAACAAAGGTCCTATAGATGCTAATGCATTTGTGTATGGAGAATTTTGATATTGAAGAACTCATATTAATTAATGTTGACTATTTAGTAGATATTTATTGTCACATTGCCTCAGCTTCCTTTACTTTTTGTGTCTCTGGATGGCTTATAAAGCTTTGGGGTACCTTTCCTCTCTGAGAAGGATGGAGAAGCAGAGGTGTGTGTCTGTATGTGTCTTTATAATCTGCTACACATTAGCTCTTGTCATTTTCCTGTTTTTCTTGTTAAGTTAACATGTGATTGGTGCCTTGTCCTATACTATCCTTACTTTAAGAAAGTAGTTTTTGTCTACTTTAACTGTTTAGAGCATTTCGAAATATTTCGAAAGTTTTATTTCATGTATGTACTTTTCAAGAAGTGTCTGTAACAGAAAAAAATGACACAGAAAAGCCATGATACACTGTGTTAAAAAGCAAAAAAAAGAAGGTCCTCTACAGTAGTCCAAAGTCCTTTTTCCATCCCTGTTTGGTTGCCATAGTTCTGACCAAACAAGCGCTCAATTTAAAACAAAGAGCTCAGAGATATACTGATTTCTAAGAAGAAAAAAAAAAGGATTTTTAATTTCAGTCGAACAGCGCATCTGTATCCAGCATTGTGATGAACTATTTTGAGAAATCGCTCCTTTTGCTAAACAGAGATCGAATTTACTTTTCTTCTATTCACTCTCTCCTTTCCTTTCTCCTTTCCTGTCTTTCACTGATAAGCCCCCCTCACCACAGAACACAATGGCTCCATTGTACTAAACCACAGAGCTGATAATGTTACGTGACATTAAGGGCAATGATGTTAGTTCCTATTGAGAGAGACATTTTGATTGGAATGTAGACTCACAAAGAGCGCCATAATATTCAATGCTTTCAGAAATTATGGAATCCAATATTAAACACAATCACCATTGATATGCCGGGCCGTGGAGTATTTTATTAGCCGTGTGTCAGGAGATGCTTGGTTTCCAGATAGGGAAATGTGACAGCTAACTAATATAGAAATAATATTAGGGATATCGACTTTAATATTGTTCTCACTCACATTTACAGTTGCAGTTGCGCACGTCATGTCGCCACTTGAAGCCTCCCGCTACCGAAAACATTAATTTGAAACCTTCCAATCCAATCCACAGCAGCAGAAACGATTTCCCAATGTCATTCAGCTCCTCTGAAGTAAGAACTCTATTGTTTTCCCCTCTTTTTATGTATAATAATATTCATATTCCCCTGAACGCTGACCTGCGTTTAAAGAAAAAAAGGGGGGGGGCTATTTCGGAGCTGTCAGTGCAACGTCTTTATCTTCGCTCTCCAAATGTTGGGGTCAGCCAAGACTTGACGCTCAGCAGACAATTCTCACAAAGACCTAATGTGATTAATGGGTGTCACTTAAGAAGGGGTGGGGTGAGGTTGAGAGAGAAAAGAAAAAGTCATCCAAAGGAGATTGTTGCTGAGGAAAAGGTACATTGGTGGCACTTCATCAGCGGGAGCGAGAATTTCGACCCCCCCCTCCAAACACTCTTTCTACGTGCTGTAAAATGAAATGTTCAATGTCACTTTCAAAGTGTAAACGAGGCTGGGGAATGCAACCTTGAAATGAGGTGCGGGCAAGAGTTTGCAACCAGGTATTAGTTCGCCTGGTGTTGTTAATGTTCGTAAGGTACATTAAGACATAGTTTGCTCAGATTCCTGACTTCATGCTCAGAAAAATGCTTTGTCTGGTTTAACTCCAACTCAGCAATATCGCCTCCATTTGCTCTTTGCCACCGGTTGGAAGGCCCTGGAAGTATTTTAAAAGACTGCGGAGTCGGTTTCATGTCACAGTTGTCCTTGCTCGTCCCCCTCTTTCATCTTGTCAGCATCAGCAGCATCTGGAAGCCTGAAGCAGTGTGAAGTTTAGATATGAGGAGGAAGACAGCCAAAAGCCGGCTTTTACACCTGCTGTTAAAACATTTGTTTGTCTTGTTTCTAGATGTAGTCAGATTGTATTCACAGCTGGACACAGATTTCATGTTCATTTGCAAAAACAGCTTGTCACAAATGTCACTTCCTCTCCCCGTGTTGACACCACTTGAAACTTGTTTTGATTTTTTTTCTTATTTTTTTAATACCAACACCGTCCTGACGATCCAATTTTTCAAGAATTTTGCTTGTTAAAATTCCTGCCACCTGTTTGATGCATCTGTTTCTTGGTGGAATCTGAATGCAGAAGCTTCTTTTTGTTTATGTAGATGTTTCTGTTCAAAAAGGGATTCAGTGTTAAATGTATGCTGGATTCCTACGCATGAATTTATGTTATTGTTATCCAATCAGGTTGTATCTGACTGTGAGAAAGAAGTGTTTTTATGGGTGGATGCTAAAGCTGCAGCAGCTCCAAACAGGAGGATGAAATCGTTTGGAGCAAATTTCAGATGTACCTTTAAAAATCATGGAAATAGACCCACTGCTCGCCCTGATGAGGAGTCAACGAGCTCTGACTTACTCTGAACATATTGCCTCCCACTTATTTTGAGACAGTGAGGTTTCAAAATGCATTTAATGCGTTTGAACCCTGCACTTTTGGAGAGGAACTAAAAAAGAAAAATTATACCTCTATATTCTCTGAAAGAGCCTCTTTTGGTTCAGTAAAGGGGGCAGGGGGTGGGGGGCATATTGCACATGTAGTACTTTCCCACATTACAGCCTATATGCATCCACTCATACGCTCATTACCTGCACAGCACACATGCAACACTTCTGCCAATTAGACTGAACTTTATTAGATTTGTTAGATCTGGAAGGAGACTATTTCGAGTAATTGGTCAGTTTTGTTCCCCTTTTTCATTAAAGCTGTTGGAAGATGGCAGTTTTGGAAGCAAAGTGAGACCTCTTGTAGGTGCGAACACTGCAAAGCACCCCACAGTGGTTTGAAGAGAGGTAATAAAATATCATATTTTGTGTCACTGACTAAACGTTAAATATATCCATTGCAGGCTGACTCACGTTGGGTTGTTGTAGCATGAGCTGCAGATTTCTCAAGAGGCAGCAAAGCTTTCCTTTCAGCCTCCTCAAAAAGATGTCTCAAGGCTAAAGCTGGATGTTGAGACAACATTTGAGAACACAGAGTAAAGAAAAATAAGCATTAATTACAGTATCTTGATTACAGATCAACAGATGTGTTACCATGGAGACAGTCCTACCTGCACACCGAGTGAGAGTTAAATTAATTATTTCAATAATGAAAACAACTAAAAAGATCAAAGTTGGTAAATGGAAATCACCCTGAGAGGCATGTATGGAGCCAACAATTTCAATTTTCAGACAGCCATATTTCATCAAATGTTAAAAAAAAAAATCAAAAGTGCAGAAAATGAATGTGTCTGAACAGCGTACTGATTGGCCTCCTTATCTTAGATTGCAGGTGTCTGATGCGATGATGGAAAAAAGAGGAGCTGTTGCCGCCTGTTTGCTGTAATCTCAATTTAAATCTAACTCTTTAATCCATAGATATGACATCAAACTAATGCCAAGTGTTTGGCTGAATAATTCCACTAAGTAAACACAGAAATGGAGAACGGGCTCCATAGCTTGTGGTGCATTTATTTCACAGGAATATTCAAATACCTATATTTTTACAGTCTGTGTTTAACTTTGACATTACATTAATGTTCTCTGACATGCAGGCAGTCTTAGTTCATGGCCAATTCCTGAAATTAAACATATTCACAGCTCTCGTTTTTTCTTTACCCCCACAACTTGCAATGAATAGCAATTTTGTGGGCAAACATAGAAAATGTTCAGACATAAAGGATAATCATCAGCAAGGTTTACGCATTCAACAGAAGTAGTGTGTTTTTCAGAAATGACAGCAAAGTGCATCTTTTTAGGTATGGAGACAAGTTTAAAAAAAAGATAGAAATGAAATAAAGTAAGCAGACAGTGACACTGTAGTAATACAATAAAACTGAAAATAACTCAATAGATAAATGATT
>JAVQJZ010196937.1:0-13431 GCA_036025355.1 Leiopotherapon unicolor | reverse complement strand
ACTAATAAAAAAGGACTAAACTCTAAACCATAACTAAGCTTTTTTTCTGTTTTTGTTAAAACAGACATTTTAACAATGCTGTTCGCACGTGAGCTCTTAATCAGTGCGATACCAGATGTTTCCCATTATGCAAAGCAGTATTGCATTCTGTGACATAAAAAGTGAGGACTGAATTGAAGAGAAATATTGACTCATCTCCAAAAAGCTTACATCATCATATTTAGAGAGTAAAAGGGCCTTTTCATTGTGGCTTTAAATCTCCGTGTAGACAAATCAGAGCTCCCCTCCAACCACTAGGTGGCTTCACCTGAAGGACAGGAGCCTCCAATAACAAAGAGGCTGTGGAGCCTCTGCCTGTATTTGCTTTACCAAACGGGAGTTTCTTAAAGATATTTGAGCATAATGAGAAAAACAGCATTACTATAACTGAGGCTGAGCCCCCCCCCCCACTCTTCCTGACACAGTCCTGTCATCAGGACAGTTGGAGACTTGCCCTCCAACAATGAGGGGGTCCAGCTCTCGTAGCTGAAGAAAAAGCAATTTAGCCACAGAGCCCCCCTGAGAACTCGCACATCAAAGCAGCAGTGGTGGCGGGGCGGGCGGGTTGAGCCAGAGCCTGCCCGGCTTCGCCTGCGAGCAGGTGGAGGAGAGAAAAATATCAGCGTTGTCCAAGATCTCAAAGGACAGCGGCTGCTTGTTATCACAGGATACTTCTGGCAGTTTGACGTGTCATCCATGCTTTTGGGGAAGGGGAGATGGAGCCCAGGGAGGGAATGGACAGTGGTCAGGGAGGCTTTGTGACATGCATTTTAAGTCTCTTCACATCCACGTTGTCCATGGACATGACCTGGCTTTTTAACTGTTTTCTTTTTTCCCATTTCGATTTCTTTAAACCAAGGGACTGATGAAAGAAATGTGTTATTCTGACAGAGCAAAAGAAGGCACACTCCAGGCCCCGAGATTAAACCCAGTTGTTTTTGAATAGCAAATGATGCATCATATGTATCATCGCTGAGACATCAGGAAGTGACTTGATAACACAAACTACGCTTCGCATTTGCCATTGACTAAATAAATAGCTGCACTCAGAGGGAAAATTTTATTTTTCAGAGCACATTAAAGAGCAAAAAGACCTGGTTTGTTATCAGGATGCTTCTTTGCAAAAAAACAAAAAAGAAAAAGAAAAAAATTAACTGCACAAATCTGAAATAACAGCAGTAATTACTTCCTGGAACGTTTTGTAGGCTTGATGAAAATGAGAAAATGAAAACAGATGGCGAATCAGTGTATAAGTGAATGAACTTTTTGGATGAAAAGGAGCTGGTGCAGGTAGATGATCGGGAGATCAGAGAAGAGAGAAAAAGGAGGAAATGAGGACAAACAGAAAGTAAGATGATAGAGGAGGATGAGTGATGGGATAGCTGAAGGAAGAAGCCACTTCTCACTCCTGGGAAGGTCAGCAGGACGTGGATCTGAATCTGCTTTCGAGCCTGTAAACTGTGTGTGTGCGTATGAAGAGCAGAAGAGTGTGTGTGTGTGTGTGCGCGCGTTGATGTGTCCAGCATGTCAGTGTGCGAGTATTACAGCCATCTCTCCGGTTTAAGCATTCCCTCGGTTGCCATTATGGCCTAATAACCGTGTCAGTGTGATTAATGGCGGGAGGCAGAAGCTCTGATTGTGCTCCAGCTCGACTACAGTACCCAGGCAGCTACACTACCCATGATCACCGCCACAGCCAGCTCCCGCGACGCCGCCCACCACGGCGGACGTGAAGGTTACGCGTGCAATTAGCATGAGTTGTCTCTCCTGCTCGCGCCATCAAGGAGTCGATGCAATGATGAGGATTGGAAGTTAGGGAGGAGAGCATGAGATCCCCGAGGCCACTTTAACCAGTCCGATGTAATAAACACAGACAGACACAGACAGCTTAGTGCCAGCCTGTTGTCTCCTCGAGTTTCTGCTCATCACTGTTTTTTTATACTTGGACGTTGATTTACAGATGTCTTAAATGGACGATGAGACAGCAGAAACCAATCAGAGCAAACTTTGTCTCATTTTCTTCTAAATAATTCTTTTTTTTTTCCATCCTCAACATTTCTGGAGCTGTATTTCATTTAGGAATATAACACCAGTTGTCCTCCCATTAAAATGTGTCAGCAGGAAATGTCTGAAATTATGGCAAAAATAAAATAAATGCAGGAGGATGTGACAAGATAACATAACTATTTATGTGCAAGCAAAGATCTGTAATGGGATTTTATTGCTGGTTTCCATCTGAGCTGGCGTTTTTGTTTATTTTTTAAATAGATGAAAATGCTTCTTCTAATCCACTTGTTCTCTGTGGGGTTTTGCACTACAGCGATGGAGAGGGGCCTGACGTGCAGTGAGAGCAGGGTGTTTGAAAAGTCTGCTTCCCTCAGCTTTTATCGTGTCTCTTTCCATCTTCTGTTTTTTGATATAGCAACTTTTGCCATGTCAGCCCAGAGTAACTCCTCCTTTGTTTTGCTTTGTTTTCTGCTGTTTCTGGAAAGTGTGGCAGACTCTTTCTTTAAAAGTATAAAAGTTGTATTGGACATCTACGAAGAGTTGTTTACATTTCAGTTGTCACAGTTCACATTTTATGAAAGGCTTTGTATTGAAGAGTCCATATGTTGGGGTCAGACTATAAAATATCATTTAAGTAGTGAAATATTGGCCTGATCCTGCAAACATGAGGCATCAAAAACAAAATTAGAAGACATTACACTTATTTGGCTCACGCCTTTCTCCAACAGAACTTAAAGTAAATGCATTCAGCCTCTTTCATGATTGACAACCAGTTGCAGCAGCGAGGTCTCCACATGAGGGCCCATTGGATGGACCAGCATGTCAGAGGTTTTTTGCCGTTTCTTGCCGAGTTTGACTTCGCCTACGACATCCTCTGCTGTGCCATGGTTGTTCCTGAAAGTCTTTCTCTGGCCTGTCTGTATCAGGGTGGCTATTAAAGGAATAGTTGGACTGACATCTCTTTGGTTCACGTCATGGCAGGAGCATTACCACTTAAACTGACAGGATTATTTTAGATTATGAGTGGTTTTATTGGTGGAACTTTTATTTATAATGGCTTTAGAGTTTGTAGAAAATGTAGCATGTCACACTGAAATAAACGGTGCAGTTTTGAGTGTGGAGTATCTGTCTGCTTGTGGCATGCAAACAAAGTTTCCCATCTCTTTTCACTTTAAATTGAACTTCCTACTGCTGTGAAAGCCATTGTGAAAGCCAAAGCTCCCTTTTTTCCCCCTCTTCCCCCCATTGTGGCGCTCCTCTTGTGGCCAGGGGATCTCGGCTGTGCTGCCGGGATGAGAGAGCCAGCAGTGACTCTGTGAACCTCAGTCCAAAATGAAAGCCCAATCTGACACCCAGCGCTGCAGCTTTGAACACAGCAGATCTGAAGCAGCACTGCAAAACTGATGGAAGCCCTGTGAAAGCGGGAAGCAGGGAGGAGAAGAGACAGCTCAAATACAGACAAATAGCCAGAGAGGATCACACACATATTCTGGGTAACAACATCCAGCCTGTCAACTTTGGCTCTCAGGCCCCTTTTTTCAGGGTTTAAAAATAAAAAAAAGAGCCAGAAGTTCTTCAGCAGCTGAAAACTAACATGACATTTCTATTCTGGGCTGAGGTGTTACAGGTGAAGCCCAAAGAGTTGGATCTTGTTATTTTTTATATTCCAGGTCACTCAGCGCTGCCTGGCAGGTGAAAATGCTGAAATGGCTGCTGTTTGTGAAGTGTATAGCAGCCGCTGTCTTTGTTTGGCAAGGTCATATAGTTCTAGTAAGACTTTCACACCGCTCGTCTGTGCAGGCCACGCCACTGTAGAATCATGTCGTCATATTTGATACTTGTAATGAGTAGAAGTTATTACTAGTATTAAATTTGAAGTTTGACCACTAGTAGCAATTATTAGTTGTATCTGATAAAAAAGTAATTCTAATCCTTTAATGTGTCTTTTATTTCCCATTTTCCCGTCCAGGGTCCTTCATGATGGTCAATTCCTCGCAGCATTTCGGGGGCCAGCGGGCTCAGCTCCTCCTGCTCCCGCTCAGCGAGAACGACACCCACTGCATCCAGTTCAGCTACTTCCTGTACAGCCGCGACGGCCACAGCCCCGGGGACCTACAGGTCTACATCCGGGTCAACGGGGGCCCCAAGGGCAGCGCTGTGTGGAATATCTCAGGCTCCCAGGGACGCCAGTGGCACCAGGTGGAGTTGGCCGTCAGCACTTTCTGGCCCAGTGAATACCAGGTGAGAGCCCTGACACAGACGTATGAGGATCATCAGTCAGTCAGTCAGTCAGTCAGTCAGTCAGTCAGTCAGTCAGTCAGCCTGTCAGTCAGTCAGTCAGATGCAGACAGGATCCCTTGGCTCAAAGGCCCCCAAATATTAATATTTTCGCTTTTAGTGTCAGATTCTCCATATGAAATAATTTATTCTTTACTTCCATCTTTAATTGTGTTTGTTGCTTATTTAGTCTGTTTTTCTGTAACATTAAATATTTAAGTAACCGAGTCATCTGGGACTCTGAGATCAGTGGATTTCGGCACTAATCTGGGACTTCAAACTGTTTCCTTGCATAAACAGAACTGTGTTCTGCCTCCATTCCAGCTGTTGCATTCATGTACCATTTTGTCAGGAATGAAACCTGGTCGATACTTACACATTACCACATAAAAACACTCTTGTACACACCACATTTTGTCCAGAGCCCCAAAATGGTAAACTGAATATCTCAGAACAACTTGCAACACTGTCAAATGCTCCCATTATTTCAGATTCATTTTTATTAAACGAGGAGGGAGAACATTTGCAGCTTGAAGCCAGTTTGAGCTTGCAATGTTGTTCTTTTTTATGTAATAAATATTATTTTACAAAAACATCCAATGCTGCAGTGAGTCACTTTTTCATTAAAGGGGCATCACTATCAGATTTTACCCGTGAAGATCAGGTTACCCTTCGTAGGGACTTCTGCTTAACTTGTGAAAACAATTGCTTTCTGTGGCTCTGCAGGGGACTTTCTAATGTTACATCATCAGGGTTGTTGTGTATTTGAATGTGAAGTTTGAACAGAAAGTGTTAGATAGACAGCTGGGTTGACAGGCTTGAAAGATAAAAGCATTAAACAGGCAGAAAGGATCAAATTCACAATACTTCAGCCACTGCTGCATTGATAATGGCCGCCTTCTCTTTTAATCTGATTCTTGAGAGTGCCCCATCAAAAATCCAATACTGTCTTATCAGGGGTGCTGACATCATTAGTTAACCTATAGCAAATTAATACATTGATTGACAGAAATTGATTTTAATTCGAATAATTTAGAAAAGTGAAATGATCACACAATCTTCCCAGATGGATACATACAGTGTATCCTCTGACTCGTCTCAGCATTCTTATGAATATAAAATCACTGTATCTGATATACCACTCATACTGAATATGCATCCATATTCTGGAAAATTGCAATAGACATTTTCCATCATATGTGATATTTTAAAGAAAAAATTATAGATGAAAAATAATTAATACATCACATATAAATCATTAACAACACACCGTTGTTACTCAAGGGTGATGTGATGAATAATGATGCAGGCTGATTGATCACGGTAACTAGTAGTGCCAGTAGTGAAGTGGAGACAGTGAAAGTCACTGGTAAAAGTCATATTAGGTCTGAGCAATAATAATCAATATTATATTAATTTTACACTTTCTATGAGTGAAATCATACTGTGATGACATCATTCAGTTTTTAGTGGATCACAGCATTGCATTGATCTGTCGATGTGGTTTTTAGCCCCGCTGTTAGCATGGCTCTAGGGGTGGTGCTGTCGGTTAGTCAATCCCCCACTTTGGCTGAGACTGGTAATATAACTTTAGGAGTGCCATGAAATGTGTGACTTTACAGATAATTTTACTCTCATCTTGAGCCACCACCTGCCCCTGATCAGCATGTTTATCTCGAGGGACAAAGCCACCTGACTGAATAGGCATGACTTGTCACTTATCAGTTTGTATATATACGATATACTGGGGAAATGATTTTGGAATATGATGGTAGTTTTTATTGCATAGCCCTCCATCATTCATTAAAAACGTACAGGTGTCAGTGAGCGGCTGCTCCTTTGAGCTGCTCAGTGGTCACCAAATACTGAATCTGGCTGCCGTCAGCCTCAGCAGCTTTATTATCGCCCTCCCTATCACTCAAACCACAGAATTAGCTCATTTCAGCCGTGCAGTATATCACAGTGGCTCAATAGGTGTATAATTACAGTGGGCGTGTGTTTGCATTGTATCTTTTATTTATTGGCCAATTTACCTTCGTGCTGCAGTGTAATCAATAGCCCCGTTTGATGCCTGTATTGTTGGTGCTGCGTTATTAGCGCTGTTGTGTAGCTTGTAAGGTTCTGATGACTGGATGCAGCCCTGCCTCACCTCATTACGGCCAATAATTTATCGCCTAATGCTCTCTTTTTTTCCCAGTGAGCCTGACGCCACCTACAAACCCCCCCGCCCCTCCCTAAAAAACAGGTGCTAATGAGAAGGCAATGGCTGGTGTAAGGGATCGCAGGAGCGTGGGTCCGCCAAACAGTCAATTGACCTCAATTCCATGCGACCCTCAGTGCGGGGGAGCAGGCTGGGGGTTTGCTTCCATAACCTTGGCGCACTCTGGGCCCCATCTCAATAAATCAAGAGCCAGTTAATGAGATTAGAGGGCTGCGCAGATCAATGAGGACAGCCTGCGCTTTACCATCCTCAGCTCTCCTGTCCTGAGCGACTCTCGCAAACAGCCAAACTGATTTAAAGTAATGATTTTCTTCCCCTCTGCATGGACGGTAGAAGTTTGTCTGGCGTGCAGCGTAGCGGAGGAGGAGGTGGAGGCAGGGAGGGGGGCCGGGTGCGCTCAGAGGGAGAAGCTGAGCTTCACAATCAGCCCAGGTGGGGAGTTTGCTTTGCGCCTCAGTGTTTACCATTTGGACGGGCGTGCATAAGCAATGTAATCTACTACTCTGGTGATGTATGTCCAAGCTGTCTTAGTGATGAGAAGGCGCTGTTCTCTAAAGTCCTCCCGCCAGGCATGTAGACACAGGACAGATTGCTTTATTTGTCCTATAAACCTGAATGATCTCAGCACGTAATGAAGCAGGTACAGCTGTGCAGCTGAGTGAGGAGGTGTAAACGTAGGCCTGAAGGAACAAAGTGTGTCTATCTGCTGTGTGAGGAGGGACAGGAGAGAGCCCACAGTGAGCTCTCACAACTCTTTTTGGAGTTCTCCTCAGTCTTTTTTTTTGGCCCCTCTCTCCTCAGCAGCTCCCACCGCTGTGGCTCAGAGCTCGGCGCAGGCCCCCGCAGGGCTCCACTCATCCATCCAGTCCCATTGATAAAGATCACTGTCCAGCAGTCCCAGCCAACAGATCAGCCCCTGCAGGCCGCCGAGGAGCAGATCCACATAAGGAGAGGACTACCACTTCAGAGGGCTTGGAGGAGAAGTGTGTGTGTGTGTGTGTGTGTGTGTGTGTAGGAGGCTGAGTGGTGTGTGGGTGCTAGTTGTAGTGGTGGCAGAGGAAAATGAAAAACAAAAAGTCTAGTAATCAGTGAGTATCAACGCCCCCTCAGGACAGACAGACTGCCACAGAGATATGTTGGACTGTGATCAGAGGTGTTGTTGGCCTTTTTGCATTTAGATATGAGATTTCAAAATTCAGTGGGAATGCTTCTGGCTTTCACATGTCCATTGTTGATTGCCTGTTCTGTGCTATAAAGTGGAACATTTTCTGGTTTACATAATATTTTAGTGATGGTGGAGTTTCCCCTCCATTGTTTCCCCTCTACTGTGTTTTCTTTCAATTATGTTAGCTTAGATTTTTTTATTTTAACTTGATAACTTACATAGAGAAATAGATAGACTACTAGACAACTGATACATTGATTAAAGTTGCAGTTGCTGACAACCTGACTTGATCAGCATCTGTCATCTGAAAGAGTTCATGACCCAGGACCTAACCCGCGTTGAACGTGGGGACACTGCTTGACTGTGCTGAAGTGACGTTTCTGTTGGAGATTGGACCTGGACTAGACTTTCGTGGTCTTAAAGGACAGAAGAGAAAATTGATCTGACCAGTTCACTGTCCTCCTGTCAGTTCGGTTTTGGGAAGTGCACGAGGTGTTAAACAGGTGTTCTCTTGGAAAAACTGGCTTCTCTTTATTTATTTTTATTCTCTCTGCATTCCTCTTCACTCTTTGACCGCTTTGCCCTCCTTATCTCCTCATCTCAATTCCCAGTGCATCCCTCTATTTACACTCCTCCTCTCTTATCTTTCCTATCTCTCTCTCTGTTTCTTATGGCATTGCTGCTTTCTACTAACCCATCACTTCTTCACGCAGGCAGTCAGGCAGTGCAGCTGGTTGGACCACAAACTTCAACCACAAACCAGTCCAGACTGCCTGTTGTGAACCAGGTCAAGGTCCTTGTTAATTTCCTGGAGAAACTATGGACAGGAAACTATGCACAGGAAACTATACATGCACATAATCCAGCCTCACTGTATACTGTTCATCCTCTCTGTCCCTTGTCAGAGCTGCATAAAGTGATCTCTGACCAGCAACACAATGATCACAATCGCAGCACAGTTCGCAGACAAATCAGCTGCAGACCCAGTTTTTTCAAAAGGCAAGTGACGTCTCTTCCTCCACCCTCCATCAGCTGAGCAGATGTGCTCATCAACGGCAGCGGTAACGCGTTGTTTTATAATTATCATGTGTATCAGTGGAGCTGCAGTTTGAACAGGCTGTGTTTTACCTTTTGTAGCAGACTTCTGATTGATCAACTGTACAAGGCGCTTGGATGATACAGAGCAGCCAAAAACTTTGGCACAAGCTTGTGAGACACACGCGGCTGTGGTGTTCGCTGCTGTCGGCCGACATGTAAACCAACAAGAAACAGGAGTTCAGTGAGCTTCCAATGTTTTTTGGAGTCGGTTTAAAACTGAATGTTGAAGGAAGAAAATTGGCTTCCTTTGAGCTTTTGGAGGCATTCGGTGACTGGTCATTCCAAATATAGGACTGAGGGTTTTTCATTTTTCATATACTGGGTTTTTTTCTGCACTGTTCATCATCCAGACACTCAGCAAGAACTACTTGTTTTATATTTATGTTTTTCTCCTCCCTGCCAACTGCTAGTGTACAAATATCGTTAGCGAAACAATAATGTCTAACTCAATCTGTCCATGTTTGTACAGCCACATAAATGTAGTATACTTCTGACATCCCTGTCAGCATCACTTCCTTTAGAAAAGACGTATATTCTTAAATATGACATGCAATGTTTTCCTGATCAGACTCAGAATGATCAAAATTTTGAAGAGACATTGTGATTAGTGGTTTGTCAACATTTGCATGATTCAGTTCCAGCATGCAGAGACACTGCTGAATATGAACTTTAACATTCACACACCTGCTGCTCTTCTCTTGGCTGAAATTCAAATGACTTCAGATGGTTTCGGAAAAGATTTTTGCCTGATTTAAAGCCAGCATCAGGGTGTAACGACGCAGAAGTACACTGCTGGATAGGCATGCACAAACACACACACACAGACACACACACACACAAAGAAAACATTCAGCATATGCTGTCTTGTCCCCCAGCTGCAGTGAAATTACTGCACACCTCACTTTGTTCCTCCAGCCTGCAGAGGAGGGATGGCGAGTGCAATTGCATGTTATATATTTCAGTGTTTCACAGCCACATTGACAATATGGATCAATAGTGTTGGCCTCATTCTAGCCGAAGAAATCAATTAACAGAACATTGTTTCAATTTTTGTTCACCACATTCCTCAAACGATTTCATGTAAGTCGTTAAATTAATCAAAGTCCTCATGAAGACTGATGACGTCCACGTATCAGTTGGCTGCTTTATCATTAGTGCACACACATGAATCATTTCTGCAGCGCTGTAATGAAAACTAAAAGGTTTAAATATTAATTACTGTACAAATCTTGTTTTTAATGCAGTCCCTTTTTACTGCCACCACTGATTTTATGTATTCTCTGTGAGGCCTCCTGAGATGCAGTATGGATTTTGTTACTCTACACTATCAATTCTCCAGCCTTGGATTTTATGAGCCAAACACAATGCTGCAGGAGGTGCATATTAAAATGCTTGCATGCTCTTTTACATCAAATGTGACTGTCCAGCTGCTTCCGTCTCCTTAACTGTCTGCGCTTGCCTTTCTCGTGCCAGAAGCGGCTTCCAGATTCGGATTTGTTTCTCGTGTCATTTCCTTTGGTTGCTGACGATGACACATTGCTCCGTCTCTGGAGATGGCACCCTGCTGCTCACAGTAAACCAAACCTTGATTCACACTTCACAGACTGTGCCTCTGCAGCATTACAGGCCTCCTTTTTGTTGCCTGTTTTTGTTACAACAAAAGCCCGAGAAAGGCTGACAGAAGGCTGGAGAATCACCTTGAACTGGATATTCTCAATTGGACGAATCCATCTCTTATACTGTTTGCTGAAATAGATTTTCCTCAGTGCCTACTTGTGTAAGTATTGGAAATGGGTGGAACTTTGCTATCAAATATTAAAGATGCTATCAGGTGCCGTCATGACAAACAATATCAGTGTGGCTGAAGCCTCCGACTTCCTCTTTCAATCCCCTCCTGCTATGCAAGGGGCTCCTCCGCTATCTCTTACTGCACTGTTGTTCTCTCTGTGCATCCACACACTGCAACATCAGAACACAAATACACAAAACAGAAGTATATGAAGAAAACATCTTCACCAAGTCAAGAAGATATGCACAGCATTTAGAAGCAAAATCAATAGTACATATGTGCAATGCAGGCTGCAGACAACACAGCCAAATACTCAAGATAACCACTAAGGTGGTGTTAAAAATTCAGATGTTATTGCAAATCTATCACACATCTAGTGGATATACATGGCTTATACCATGCTAAGTCATCTATTGCGATACTCTTGAGCTACAACCATGACAACAAACATTATGTTCCTGAGTATGTGTCCCCACTTTTTATAACTTAGTTGTGATTTTCTGTGAAACTTGAAGCGAGTTTCACCATCTACCTTTCAGTATTTGGTTGTGTTGCCTGTATTCAGCTTTGTGTTGTCACGGAGTGCTTTGTTATATCCTGTGTGTGCTGTCAACTTGTTGTGGAAGTTGTTGTGTTTATTTGCGCATGTTTTCTGTGTCTGCTGTGAATTGAGCTCTCAGGGCCTCCGTACCTTCTCTTGCTGCAGCTCTTCATACGCTGAGTAAATAGTCTCATTTGCAGTGCCTTGCTTTGTGTGTACAAACAGCACCGGGATTCTCCTGTAGCCATTTGTATAATAGCTTGTGTTTGCATGTGCACAGCTATCGGATGCCAAGGTTATTCCTCTGCGTCTGGCGCAGTCATACTCAAACACACTTTTCTATAAGTGAGGGCAGTGGAGGAGCTTAATGATGGCTCAAAGCGCAGGACTGAGTGAATCGATGGTGGTGGGTGCGTTGACGCGTGATGAATTGAAGAGTTAATCGGTCAGACGTCTCTAATGGCCCGACAAAGGAATGGAAAATAAAAATAAATTAGTGGAAAGAAAGCCTTAGTCTGTATCCATCTGCCAAGGCCTTTTGTGGTATTGATTGGCCTTAGGCACTTAAAGCCTGATGTATTGTCAACATTGAAATCTATTGCCTGTCTGAGTGCATGGTCACAGTCTGACTTCCACTAGGCTTTGGCATAGATAACTACAGGTAGTATCAGTGTGTGGAACACTTTGGCTGTCTCACACACGCACACGCACACACACACGCGCACATCTGATGTAGTATACAAGCACAACTTTAATCTTACTGTCTGTTAATGCACTCAGCGCTCAAGTTCAGAGTTTGTCGCGTTGCAGTAAAAAGAGTTGCATGTAGAGGAAATGAGTTGGGCTCTGCTGACTGTAATTACTACTCAGAAACCCAGAATGACTCTGTTGCACTCTGGGAGGCCTCCTGATTCACTTTGAGGCGCTGCATGCGCCGGGCTCATTTAGATGAGGGAGTGAATATTTAGGCTGTGTTTAAGGACTCCTGCAGCGGCCGCACAGATTGAGAAAAAGGACAGTAGAGAAGGAGAGAGAGACTCATTCATGTTTTTCTCACACTGTATGGCTTAATGGTCTAACAGGGTAAAATGTCTGAGAAGAGGAGTCAACCAAAACAGAGTGCATCAAAGATGTTATCATGTTTGATGTGATGGAAACGATCTGCAGCATCCATCTATAGCTTTATTTACTCATTTATTTTATCTTTCATCCACATGATACGTCTTTTGAGCTGAGATTATTTTGACATGTAAACTGTTCCTTAGGTCATGATTGGTCAGATCTGGAGGTGGTTGCTTAAACAGTTTCCAACTTAAGTGGACACACACAATCAAGTGTAGGCTGCCAGCACAGAGCCAGAGATGCTCTGGCTCTTAACACACCTGCTGTCTGAGTTATTTGATAAAACTTGTTCTCTCCCAGACAGCCTTAGAGAAAGAAACAATTTGATAATAATTAAAGTTATGAAACTCGGCCTAATACTGTGGAAAATGTCTCGGTTGTGTCTGAAATTGCTCGCTGCTCACAATATAGTTGACAAAGCAGAGACTGTTTCACTTCAGACGCTTGAGGAAATTCCAGATATCCCCTCAGATATTAAGGAATTTCTGCACCCGCAAACATTGAGAGACCTGACTGGTACAGCTGAACAGAACTGTGTGGCCTTATAGGGAATGATTCTTTGAGCTGAACAATGATGATAGGTGGCGTTCTAGCCTGCTTAAACCATCAGCAGGTGTTAAACCTGGTATATAAGATGCAGGGTAACACAGGCCAGCACAGAGGAGCTCCTACGCTCAGGCCATGAGGATCTTTAATCTGTACGCTGCCTGAGAAGACTGTTAAACTCTGTCCACAGCACCACCACTTTATAGCACAATCACATTAAGCAACACCACTCTTACCTTATTTTTTTGTATATATTTTTCTATTATATAGTTATTGTATATTTGTAGTTATATTTATAGTGTATATTTATTTTGCTGTATAACTTATTTATTACAGCCTTATTTACCTTAATATCTTAATAATCTTATATAAATATGTTTATATGTGCATAAATATATATGTGTGTATATATGTGTGTGTATATATATTTATATAGTTATATTTTTATGTATTTTAGCATTGTTTGGGGAGCCCGGGATTTAAGAATTTCATTACTAATAATTGCTGATGTAATTGTTGTGTAATGACAATAAATTCTTGAATCTTGAATCTTGAATTTTGAATCAATAAAGTCCTCAAATCGAAAGAGCTGTTCTGGACCTGATGACCGGACGAAGTGATGATGT
>JAVQJZ010196929.1:0-11003 GCA_036025355.1 Leiopotherapon unicolor | reverse complement strand
TATTATTCTTTAAATGTGAATTGTGTCTGTCTCCTATTTTACATCAGTGCTGTTTTTCCAATGACTTGTAATTTGTCACAAATCAACCATATACAGTCGTGCAAATCCTCACACACAGTGGCACTGAAATTGTCTTCTACCAACAGGTAAATAAAACTTAATACACCCAGATCAAGTAGCTCTAGAGCAGAACCTTAATGCCTTTTCACGTAGTCTCTGGTGCCACTTAGCCCTCGATGTTCGTTTTCCTCTCCAGTAAAATGTGTAATAATTTTGTATGTGTATCTCATGTATAATGACCTTTTTTTCTTTTTCTTTTTCACAGTTTATCTTTCATTCTCTTTTGTCGGCCCTACTGTTCGGGGGTGCTAAATCCTGATAAATTAAAGCTCTTTAATTATTTAAACCCTGGCCCCAGAAATCAGGCGCAGTGATTTATACCTGTGTGTATGAGACGTGTGGGGGGAAGAAACAACACTCGCCGCTTTGATGGATGACCACCGTGAGTGTGTGTGTGTGTGTGTGTGTGTGTGTGTAAGAAAGAGAGAGCATTAAAAGGAAGGTAATGTGCAGGGCGCATCAATTGAAACTCAGTTGTCACAATCAAGCAAGGAGTGTGTTAGTGAAAAGAACTGATTGTGGAATATATTAAATAAGCCAATCTTTCTACAAACCACTATATTTGATTTCAGAGCAGTGCTACATCATGCCAACAATGATCTTTCCGTGTGTGTTTGCCCGTGCTTGTATCTGAGCTAAGTTCATGATGAAACTCAGGCCCTTCGGTGTACATTGTCCACAGGGAGAGAAAACCCTCTCATCTCTATTCTTTCCTTTGTGCGTCTCTTGTATCTGTAATTACTGTAGCTAAATGATACAGTTTCTCACCTAGCTCTGCGGAGAGTCTCGCCCGCCAAACTTCTTGATGTAGTCCCCCCTTTTCCTCTCTTTTCTTTTTATTCCTTCCCCTCCCCGATCAGGTTTTCTTGCTCCTGGCAGATAGAGGAGAGATGTTAGCTGTGAGAGAACTAACGAGATACTCGAGCGCTCCTGGGCAGGAAGGAAGTCGAGCCGAAAAACATGGCAGGGAGAAGTCTTTCTTGTCTGTTTGGTGGCGGAGCTAAAAAGAGAGAGGGGGGCCAAGGTGGGGAATAGAAAAAGGAAGAAAGAGAGGGAAAAAGGGAAGGGAAGTGAACACATTGAATAAAAATTTCATAAAGTTCAGCGTGTGGTTTCTTTGATGCGAGCAATAGATGGTGTGTGCAGTCTGCAGGCTCTGTGGAGGCAGCAATTATTGCTACACGTGCCCACGGGCACACTGTGAGAGACGTGGGGACGGTGGCTTGTTTTAGAAGTGTGTCGCACCATCACTCTACCCGAGACACCCTTCCACCAGCCTTTTGTTTTCTTTCAATGCATTGTAAACCTCCTCTTCCACCTGCTGTAGGTCTCTTGAAATTCAGCATCCCTGACCTTGTGGGTTAAGGCTCCTCCTTAGTAGTCTGAATTGATTATCGCCAAAACACACGAACAAGTCGCAGATAAACGCTCCAAAAGCTCTGTCAATATTGTTGTAATGTTGTTGAAATTGTGTGCTTTTGAGTCAAGGCCCGATATACCTTACAGACTTAGAAAAGGAGAGATTCCTTTCTGTCGGTCTGCTTCATTGTTTAGCAGCTGTCTGAAAATATTTCTGTTTGGACCACATCCAAGAAGATGGTTTTCTTCCTGGTTTAGGCTGTTTCGCATCAATCACCTCGCGCTTACTGTCTAAATGTTTGGTAGGAGGAAAAAGTTGTGTCCATAAAAAGAGTGTGTGTGGTGTTAAAGATGGTTGTGTAACATTTTGTGCCATACACAGATAGGGTGACAAGAGATAAGAACTCCGCAAATGCCTAGAAAGTTCTCTCTCTCTCATTTGGTCTTTTGCGCTCTAGTTTTGCTGAGGCAGGTATCTGTGATGAGGTGTGGGGCGTGTGAGAAGAGCACTGGGAGTACTTTCACCGTAAAATTCCTCAAAGTCAGGAGAAACAGGAAGAGCGGGAATCCTGCCACCCGGGCACTGAGGCTCGGGCAGGTCGGTCCTCTCAAAATGTTTGAACAGAAAGTGCCGATGGGCTTCCCCGACATCAATACTGGTTCTACACCAACTCCGCTTCCGCTTTTAAACTCTTAACAACCGACCCCCTACCTCACCCAGACACACACACACACACATCTTGTGCTGTTCGCCTAAGAGCAACAAGACTTAACTTTGATTTAATAATGCCTGCAACCAACTTGGCCCTGTATCAGCTGAAGTGAAACTTGCACATCTTGTGTGTGTGTGCATCTATTTTTCGTGCCCATTAAAACCTCACTTCTGCCAGTATTATGCCAGAAGTGCATAACACAGTTTACCTTTGCTCTTGTCTCAAAGAGCGTTTTGTGTACTTTGTTCCTGTAAATCAAATACAATATATTGAAAGAAAAGAATCATTGTTTGATCTCTTTTGTGTAAATCTGAGCAAGTGGCTATGATTATCTGTTGAAGCGACTGTATGTGTCGCCCTGAAAAAAAGAAAAAAAAAAAGAAAGAAAACTCCTCACACCAGTTTTAGCCCCTCCAAAAGCTTGGAAAGTTCTCAGAATCACTGGTTCTGCAGAAATATTCTCCTGGAAGTGAAAATGAATATGAAACACATTGATATAACTATCAGGAGAATTGCTAATCATTGCTTCCTTATTTATTTATTTATTTGAAATCCGCACAGCCACTGTACTAATATTTGAAAGTTAAGCCCTCTAAGGTGTGAACAAAAAGGGAGGGGGGCCAAGGTCCCTTGTGTGTGTGTGTGTGTGTGTGTGTGTGTCACAATGGGACAGCAAACCAAGAGAGGCGAATGGATCTAAAATTTCACTCCCCCCTCCGCACACCCCTGTAG
The DNA here is from genome assembly GCA_036025355.1 of Leiopotherapon unicolor. Lineage (NCBI taxonomy): Eukaryota > Metazoa > Chordata > Actinopteri > Centrarchiformes > Terapontidae > Leiopotherapon > Leiopotherapon unicolor. The sequence goes on along the minus strand of JAVQJZ010196929.1, from coordinate 8,079 downwards.
ACCAACTAAGATGTGTGTGTGTGTGTGTGTGTGTGAGAAAGAGAGCGAGGCCCAAGGCTATTATTCTCCCATTAATTTTTCCATTTGAAATCAAACCTCAGCGGGCGTGCATGAGGGAATCTGAGGAGGGGGAGAGGACTAGAGTGGGGATAACCTTAACAGGGTGGGGTTGGGGGGGAGTGGGAGTTGGGGGGGGACAAACGCAGGTTGCAGCAGCGTTAATGTCCAATAGGGGAGGCACTTTCACTTTCACTGGAAGCCTTGTTATTTGTCAAACTGTCTCTGTTGTCCATCCTCACTCTTCCTGGTCCAGCATGACCTGAGGGCCTGCTATTAAGAGACACTTATGAGAACAGATATGGGCAGTTACGCATTTTCTATTGTACTGGTAAGAAAAATATTATTTTATGTCTGCCCACTCACACACAGATATACAGTACACACCCATACCTATAAACGCTCTTCTAATTTTACCCGTCTATTCCACTTTCTACTGCAAAAACTTTCACTAAACACACAACATCTTACCACTGTTGTATTCTCTGAGCGCACGCACACAATTGAGCAGACCTGTTAACCTTCATTCCTCCACCCTTTCTGCCCACACAAACACACTCCTCCTCTACCTCACGCTTCCTCTTCGAGTTTCCTTCAATTCCAATCATTACTCTCCACCCCGTTTTCCCCCCGTCTTTCTTTGAAAAAGCGCCAGTGCTTGCTAATCTGTCAATCAGATGTTGTCCTGTTGTGGCGATGATGTGGGTCCGTGACGGTGGGCCATACACCTCCAGCAGCTCTGAGCGGCTCGATGATTAACCAGGCAGGTAGTGAGTCAAACTGCTGACAGCAGAAACACACTGACAGCTGATTTGGAAGACAATGGTCCCGCTCCCTCTACTTAACTTGTCACGGCAGTCAAAGCACCTTCTCCATTAACTTCTGACACATCTGGAGAGATGGAGGGAAACGCTCAGTTACCACACTGCACTCAAAGATATTTGGACATGTTCATGAGGGGCAAGACTTCATATAAACATCCAGACAGATTGACTGTCAGACTGAAAAACAGAAGTTATCATGCTATGAAGAGCTCATTAGTTGCAGAGCAAGTGTACAAGCTTAATAAACAGGTGATTAAAGTGAAAAATGCAGAAGAAAAATGTTCAAAAATGACCAAATTAGAACTCTAGAAACCTCTGTAAAGGTCTGATTTATGGCCTCACTGTTTTTATAAGAGATCTATCAGAGCATGGACTTTCTTAAAATACTGCAAGTTATTACTATGGCTGTGATATTAGGACTTATGGGGGGAAAAAATAACATCCTTAACTGCACATCCAGAAGCAAAGGCCGTAATGGTTCGGTGTCTGAGCTACAGCGGCACATAAAACCACAGCCCAACATTGCCTTGTCTCTCGGATTAATAGTCCAACACTTCCCAATTATTAACCACCTCTGCAGTGTACCATTCATATTCAAAGCTGTTTACCTCCCTCCACTTCCTGTGCTTTGTGTCTCGCGTCTTTACAGGAGGGAATGGACGACGCAGGCAGATCTGTCAATCAAACGGCAGCCCCCAACCACCGGTGGCTACCCATAGACAGCCGTCCATACACCTCCGCCAGCTCCAGTCCCTCCTCGGCTCAATGAGTAACTAACCTGCAGGTACTGAATCAAACTGCTGACAAGCACGTGGAGGGGAGTGGAGGGGTGGAGAGATGGGGGCTGTGTAGGTGGATGGATAGAAGGATAGAAAGGGAGGGGAGGATGGCGATGACAATAGCATCATTTTAGAGCCCACCTTGGTGACGCAACCTTTAGCTTTGCAAAGAAAGATGGGCTTCTTCCCTGTTCGTCTGTCCGGCTTTCCCTCCATCCCCCCTCATTTCTGCTTCTCACCCTCTAAGTGGCATCCTTTGATGGGCTGTCCCTCTCTCATCTTGTCTTCTTAGACAGATGAGTCCTGTCAGCGCTGCCATCACTGCCCAGCTAAACATTAATGACTCTCTTGCCTGACAAGTGTTGGCGGGGCAGAGGAGAGGTGAAAGGGGGACGCCTGTGGACAAAACCAGGGATGAAAAGGAGAAGTGATGGCTTTATCTGCTTGACAGATTCCCTTTTGTCTCCCTGAACTTGCGTATATGTATCTGTGCCATCAGCAGATTCTTGGCTTGACGTGACGGTTTTATTGCCCTGTTTTTCCTCCCCTCTGAGGAGTTGGACCTCTTTGTATTCCCATTGCCCCTCATCCTTCCTACCGCTATTTCTGACATTCCTTCAAGTATCTGTGCATGTGCAAGAGTGTGTGTGTGTGTATGCTTGTGTGTTTATCTGTGCTGCTACCTATTTGTCCGTCCATGTGTGTTTCCTTCACATCCTCGTGTGCGTTTCTTGGAGGGAGCATCCTGGACTTTGATGTTGTAACAGTGATGGTGATGACGGCAGGTCATGAGGAAAAGTCATCCCAGACGGATGGATACTGTGAGAGGAGAAGATGGAGAAGCTGATTGAAGGGAAGAGTTGATGTTATTTGTGGATTAGTTTAGATTTTAGGAATAACACATGACTTCATGCCCCACTCAGTTTTCTCTTAAGCAATGAAGCTGTCCTCTGGAACATTTCTGACTATATTATTTCTCTATGGTCCCTTTCCTTTCCTTCTTCATGCTGCTGTCTCTTTTTTCCTACTCTCACTGCTCTCTGTCTCCCTCTCAGTCTCTGTGTTGTCACTCAGGCCCATGGCCTCCTCTTTCCCCATCTCTCTTTTGAATTATTAACTCCCCAGCTCAGGGGAGTGAATGGGTACTGCTGAGTAGACACAGCACAGATCCGGCTTCACATTGCCCACATTTCGGAAGTATGTCCATTTAAAGGGATTACATTGCTGGTCCCAACAGCCCCCCACCCCATGGAAACTCACACTCACACATGTAAACCTGCAGAGTTTTTTGTTATTGCCAACAGCTGATAGTTGGACAGTGAGATAAACAGACAGACAAGTGGTTATGTCTTCATGGCAGCATTCCTTTACTGTAGAGCTGCAGGCCTCCTGTGGTGAAGCCGCCCACTCTCCTGGCTTACTTCTCCCCAGGCAGCCTCTATCTCTTCTGGGTTCCCGGAGCAATGATTAACCCCAGTTCTGATCAATGCTTCTGCTGACTCTGATACATCACTGGAGCCTTGCAGCTGCCATGTAAAGGAAGCGTCAACTCTGCGCTGCTCATGACAGAGCATACCCACTCCGTCACAACCACCAAGGCGCGTGTACGCATGCACACACGCACACACACAGGGGTGGTCAAAATAACAAGAACACTTAACTATACCATGCAATCATCATCATATTATTATATGTTATATTCACCATGATAGCTATGCTACTGCTTTAAAGGTTTGGATTATTAGTCTTTGTTGAGATTGTTAGTGGAATCGTTATTGTGTTTCATGTGGGATTGTATTAGATTTCATTTTACAATTTATTCAATATTCTTTTCCATCCTCTGCATATGTGTAATAGATCTGGTATATATTATATATTATATATTTACAGATACACATGGTAGGCCTATATATTAACTCGTGCTAGAACATGGTTGATTATCAAAGTCTAATTATAAGCATGATTTTATGCATTTGAATGTGGCTCCGTTGCTGTGCTCAATCTGAGATTCTAGACAGGTGTTTGTATGTTTTACAAAAATACATTTTCTGTGTGTAAGCACTTTTTTTGTAAAGGGACATAAAGACAGGTAGAAAGGATGAGATAAACATAGAAACAGAGGAACAAAATAAAAGGAGGAACGGAGAGAAAGATTGGCATCGCTCATCACCCAGTGGTGCTTTACCTCGACAGCAGGGGGAAGCCCTGATTTCCTGAAGATGACAGGAAGCACAATAGCAGAGTGTTCTGTCAGCACATCCTACTCACAGAGCCAGGTTAATGATTCTGTAGCCACAGCTGAGCAGGAGAGAGGGATGAGCAGAGGGAGGAACAGAGTGGAAAAAGAGGTGGAGGGGGCTGGCATTCAGCTACACTTAGGCCGTCATTACAGCAGCATTAGGAATGATGGTGTGTTTTTGTCATTTTAATTACCTTTAATCTGATCTCTTCATACCCGGGCCGTTTGTTAATGAGGCAGAACAAAAACTACATGTCAGACATGTTTAGCATGCATCCACGCTATCAGTCATACGGCTAACATGGCAGAGCGGTTACTGTGAGGAAAACCCTCGACTTGAGTAAGCATCTCAGCGGGAAGGTGCAAAGGATAAAACAACGTGGTGAGGAATGAAGGTGTACTTTTTCTGGTGTGATAAAATGTCAGCTATAACAGCGACGTTCTGAAGTGTTTTAAGTCCTTTAGAGGCAGAAATTAAAGTGAGGCAACTTGATTTTATCTTACAGTTTACCATTATGTTATGGTGATGTATAGAAATATGTTGCACAATTTCACATATCTGCTGGTCTTCAGTTTCAAAGCTTGTAAGCCATTTAGTGAGCCAAATGTTTATACCTCACCTCATTTATTATATTATATTATTGATTTTTCTCCCCCCTTTTTTTCTTGTTAACTTCTATAATTTTATATTGGATATTATATTTCGGTCTTGCAATCGCATGATAACTCTTACACCTGAATGATTTTCATGGCACACAGTAAACACAAACAGGAAATTCTAGAGAGAGGATAGGACAGGATAAAGTACTGTCAGAGCAGAGAGAAAAGGGGATGGAAGTCCCTCCTCCTCCCTCCGTCTTCACACCAGGACTCGGTTAAAGTATTAACCGACTGCTGCTTAACAATATTGCTGACTGGTGTGTGGAAACAGGAGGGATCAAAGTTATCATGTAGAAGAGAAAGGCGCCTTTCACCGGGCCAATACAGCCTGTCCACTCCATCTTACCAGCCCATTCAGAGCAGCTACCAAAAGCAGTACTCAAGACACTCCCATCCTCCCACTCCTCACCTCCCTCATTCTACTCTCATTTTTTATTCCCTGTCCTTTATTTTCACACTTCCTCCTCTGACTTTCCTCCACTCATCATTCCTTCGTGTACAAAACATTAAATAATTATTTATTTCATCCCACCCCGTCCGTCGCCTCTGTCCATCCATCTCTCCATCTGTCACCTGGCAGAGTAATCACATCCACATTTGATAAGGCTGGTTAGGTGGGTCATAAAAAGTTTATGCTTGTGATGCCAGAGTCTCATTTATTATCCCTGCTAATGTAGCAGTTGGAAGCGGGAGGAGGGACGGAGACAGAAAGAGTGCGAGAGGTTGAGCGAGAGAGAGGCCACCACATTAAGGGATCATTACTCCTCTATAGGCTCTGTCCCTAGCTTTCAGCGCTAGGTAAGTCCTCTTCATGCTTTATGGCCTTGATGAAGCCAGTACTCTCTGTATTTAAGTGTTCCACAGCCACTAAGAGTTCAAGATGCTTATGGCACAGGAGGTAGTTACCGTTCTCTAACCACAGAACTATTGGCTTAAGCCCTAATGCGTGTATCTATTTCCCCTACATTTACTTCCCCAGTAAATGTGAAAATGCGCTGGCTTTTAATTGACATTGTTTAGTGATGTATGCCAACACAATGCCGTACCAATCTAAAATGAGGACACTTAAAGAGACAGCAATAAACATTTGGCAGGAGTTGGTTAATTCTGTGCGGTGGACGGCAGCGTGGTGTGCACAGTGTGTTGATTTCTAAAGAGGAGGAAATGTTTTCAGCTTAGGAGCTACAGCAGTTTAGGCAGGTTTTCACATGATGCTGTGACATTACAAAGCTACATGCGAAAACAGCTTTATGTTCCCACAGGGCAAGAGGAAAGGTGATGTTCGGTATTACTCTTATTGTCAACTAATCCTGTAGAAATGCCCAAACTAACAATGAGCTGATCCTACTAGTGAGTATTGCTGGTGTAGCAAAACCTGATATAGTTTATTCCTCTGTGCCGTTGACCTCAGTTGTTGTCCAGGACATTAAAGACCCACAACATGAAAGGGGGTGACGTGTTCCTTTATTACAATTAAGATTGCCCCTGTGGTTTATTTTGAGTCCATCCAACATGCAGCCTCCCCAAACTGTAAATACTCACTAGTGCAACAAATCCACTAATGAAAATAATCCCCAAAGAATGAATCTGGTTAGAGAAACATTTGCTATTTGTGTGTGCATTTTTTAAGAATTACATCCTCGGAATGACTAATGGACTTGGGGCTCAGTGCCACAAAAAAGAGTCTGACAGACATAAGAAAATATTGAGAGACAGACTAAACAATTGTTCTTTTAGTCTGTTTGTAGGGTTTGTTGACAATAACAGAAGTAAAGAAAATCACCAGACTTATTCTTTTAAGATGCTCAAATGTGGAAATACTGTTTTGCTTCATTCAAACAATAGATCTAGAAATGTATGGTTTTGTGAGGGAATAAAAAAAGGGAAAAAAGAGCATGATGGCAATGTGCAGATGGGACGGCGAGGGAGTATGGGCATGTATGAGTGTGTTAGCAATGGGGGGAGGCTACCCAGAGGCACAGATAGTGATAGATTGGCCTGGGAGAACAGTGATGCAGATCCACTCATCAAGATTGATGTTCTGCCATTCTGCTTTAAGTGCAATTAAATTGGCCCCTGTGTTAAAAAGCCCAGCCGATAACGTGGCTGAGGCTGAGATTACGCTACATTTCCCTTGCGTTTTCCTCCACCTGCATCCCTGCCACAGCCACTCAGAGATTTACTTTACATTCTCGGCCTCTATTGGACGGCAACTTTCCCGGCATCCTGACCTGTTCTTCATCCCTGATTTACAACTTTATGAACGGTCTGTGTTTTTTTTTCCACGTAGCCCGCAAAGTAGTTTTTAAATCAATGCTCCCTAAAAGTTTTTAATCACTTTCTGGTCGTTGTCTTACCACAGAATTGATGACTTGTACATTAGTGAATGTTTAATGTGTAATAATGCACAGTGATTACTGAGAGGAAGGAAGTTTAATGTCTTCATGAACAATTCTAACATAACTCATCTCTGGCGGCCAGGTTGACAAGCCTGTCTGTTTAGTCCTAAAGTAATACTCTGAGGTAAGGACAAGGTCACGAGGAGATACATCACTGCTTGTTTTCACTTCTGCCGCATTGAGCGGGAACTGGAAACGGACACAGTTTGTTTGCAAACAGTTCTGATGAAGCCCTTTGTGTGTGCAACACTCTGGAAAATCACTCTCACTTGTCCAGCAGCATGCACACCTCATAATGTGCTCAGTTTTCTGCTAAATGGAAATATTTGCAATAATTCAAATTGAATGTCGATCACAGTCCAATCCATCTCTCTCTCTGTCTCCGTCTCCATTCTGCTGTGGGCCTCGCCCACCTCTGTCAGTGTCAAGTTGTTAACCCCGTGTCAACAGTGGCGCAGGGCGTATTTGGACCCGGTTGATGGATGGGTCTTGGTGGACTTGTCCCACGCAAACATATTCTCAGAGTCAGCTGAGAGAGGTGCAGCGCGTGTGTGTGTCAACCCCTCCACCCACACACACATATGCACATGCACACGTCCATCCGTGATCAAGTCTCCGGTCACCTACTGACACCCCACATCTCCAGTTTGGACCCAGATGGGTGGAGTGCTGACCCCACGTCACAGGACGAAGGAAAACAGATTGAAGATTTTTCTTTTCCGGCAAATGGCAAACTTGACCCATGTCCTTCGCAAGGGCCCATTCGATTTGCTTGTGAGGGCTTGACATCCTGTTCCCTTAACAAACCAGAAAAATTTACTTTGCCAGCTCACCCTAAGGGAAACATGTAATTATCAAGGGGAGGACCATTACAAATTAGCATGATTTTCTTCCTTTCATCATTGTCTGAGTAGTTTTTCACATTTCACTCTTTAGATATCGAAGCCATTATCTATTTTTCATTTACTTGTCTTGTAATAATAATATTAATAATATTTTTTCTTTGTTACTCTGAAAAATATTTTGTATTCATATTGAGTGTTAATTTTAGATGTTTTTGTTGATGATGATAATAAATAATTTAAATAAAAATCCTTAATCTTTTAATATATCTTCTGTTA
>JAVQJZ010196928.1:0-15089 GCA_036025355.1 Leiopotherapon unicolor | reverse complement strand
CTTTATCAGAAAGGGAGTCTAATAATCTAATCATTGTTTAAATTTGTATATAAAGTGGACTAAACTGTTTCCTTTTCATATCATAACTGCTCTCATTTTTCTGTCTTGTGTCAGTCAGTTTAGCATGAAGCTGTTGCATCACAATGTTAGTTACACGTTTGCACATTTCTTATTCATTGTTCATCTGGCCTGACATTAAACTAGTGTTTCATACCACAACTTAAATTTTACATGAGACTGTAACACATGTGCTTTATCATGAGCTGCACCATCAGTCCAACCACAGATACTATATGCAGCCAGTGATCCCAACACATGACAGCTCTTTTCCTTTCAGAGGAGACAAGAGCAGATGCTCCCTCCACTCTGGAGCTCCAGGGGACCATGTGTGGGCCCTTCACTGAGCCACCAGGGGGCCTCACTGTGACACTGCTTGGTACTGCACCACAGCCCGCTGATTGGTCCAAACACTGCACATGGGGGCTGTGCGTTGACCAATGAGATTTGGGCTGAGCAGGCGCTGTTGCTAAGGCACTTTAGAGGTAAAAAAAAAAAAAAAAGAAGAAGAAGAGAAGAAGTAGAAACACCTCTCCTCAGTCTGCTTTCTCGCCGGTAGGTGAACGGAGCCGTGCGGCCGGTGTGTCGGTGAGAGTGAGCCAGAAAAGCTTCAGACCCTCCCTCGCTGAGTGACTGACAGGAGGCGCCACCTCTGCTCCTGTGAGCCCGTCACCTGACACCTGAACACACACACACACACAGGAAACACACACATAGGAAACACACACACACCTGAGCTCCGGCCAACTTCAGCACTCCTGCAACGTCATGCTTCTGTGACATTTATCTTCTTCAACTAAGCAACTAAGCCGTTTGATATCTCTTTTTTTTTTTTTACTTTTTGTGTCTTTTATTGTATTTACACAGTTAGGAAAATATCCTACTTTCTATCTACACCCGACTCTATCTGCAGGACGAAAAAATGTTAGCTTGCCTGTCACTTGCTATAATTATGGGGTAACAACATGCGACATTTCCGCAAAAAAAATCCCATTTATTCTCGCATTATAATCCACACACATATAAATATATTGTTCATATACAGAAACAGAATTACAGAGCTCCTCCATGCCTCCTCTGTGTGCCTCCTCCCTCCTCCAGCCGACTCCACTTCCCTGCTGAAAGAAAAAAAGGTGTGATGGATGAGAGATTCTGTCCTCTGATTGGCTGCCGCCGGGTGATTGACGGCTCGCTGGCTGGCTCGGGCCCCGCCTCGCCGGTCTCTGTACGTGGATGTGGTCTTGGTCCGGGAGCCCGAGCATCATAGAGAGTGGAGAGGAAACAGGAAGGAAGAAGAAGGGGAGAGAGAGAGAGAGAGAGGAGAAGAAAGGAGACAGAGGAGAGAGGATCGGGTTAGACGAGGTGGCGAGGAGAGAGAGAGAGAGAGAGAGGGGGGAAAGGGGGAGCGGAGGGGGCGCGTGGACCAAAGAAGACGAAGACGACAACAACAACAGAAAAAAAAGAGGTAAAAGAGGAGGAACTGGATGTGCTGATGGCCGGGTGGACTCGCACAGCACGCATTGTCCACTGTGAAGAGAAGTGTGAGCGTGTTTGTCTGCCGCTGTCTGCTCGTGTGCATCTGTGCATGTGTGTGTTTATGTCTGTGAGTGTGTGTCATTGTTCTGAACGGTCTGTCTTGGCTGAACGTGCTGCAGTATGTGTGTGTCTCTGCAGACTGTGTGCTGCACATCCATGCATGAAGCTCTCTCTCTCACACACACACTCACTCACTCACGGAGGCACGCACGCACGTACGCATGCACGCACACGCAGGCACGTGCAGACATGGCAGTGCACGAGCAGGAATGTGAAATGGTGATGGATGCCGTTGCGGTTACACTTGTGTTTGTGGTTACTGTTTGTCATCTGTGAAGCGTTTTAACTGTTGAACACCAGCCCCAGTGCGTGTGTGTGTGTGTGTGCGGGAGGCGTACAGTAGAAAGAAGCCAAAGTGTAACCGAGTGTGGCGATTAATATCCATTGAGAGTGATGTCCAAACTGTAACACACACACACACACGGCTCCACTCAAAGTTCAGCTCTCTCGCGCGCAGGTTTTGGTCTCGTCGGCGTCTGTAGCTACAGAACAATCCGATCCTTGACACACACACACACACACACACACACACAGAGGGGAGTATCTGGGGTTACTGTCACTATTCTGCAACTTGCACCCGCTGCATGCTTCCAGCTGATATGATTATTACCAGCTCAGGTGGCACATCCCGGACATCCTCACACAAACCAGCTGTCTGACGCGCGCGCGCTCACATGCACGTGCATCAGGTACCTTTCCTCGAACCTGTTAACCTCCTTCACCGTCTTTGTTCGTCAAAAGCTGTACTACTTCCTTTTTTTGCATTGTTTGCAGAAGACACCCCCCTCTCTCGCTCTTGACCTTGCCTTGGTACATTCCGGCAGCCCTCCAGCAGCGGGGCAGTGCTTTATGGAGCATGCATGCACCGGGAGAAGCTGCTAGAACGAGAGAAGGGGGATATAGGAGAGAGAAGCGGGGCTGCAGGGGGGGTTATTTTTAGAAATGTGATTGATATTCGCCTCATACTGTACGCTCTTCCTCTGCGATTCGCGCTGCTATTTCAGGCCCGCGTCCAATAAAATCACAACGCGTGCGTGCCGTGCGTGCTGGGCGGGTTGGGTTGTCTGTCCCCCGGTCTCACTGTCTGCCCGGTACACTGCTTCACACTCTTCTCCCCCCACCACACACACACACATCCATCTGCTCTAACCACCAGTAGAGCCACCAGAGACAGGCCCCGGTCTGGTGCAGCCCCATCCTTCCTTTTATGGTATGGGATCGGGGTCCTTACAACTAGCAGGCACATGCACACATGCCTCGGCAGGAGGTGCACATCTGCAGTGGTTCTGCTGCAGCTGGCAAGCCCCGGATGGTGTGAGAGATGTGCGTGCACGTGACAGGCTGTTGATTTGTCCGAATGAGGACGCTGAGTGGTGTGTGTGTGTGTGTGTGAAGAGAGAAGAGTGGCCCCTCTCCACACAATGATTTTTTTTATTCATCTGACAGAGCTGCTGCATTAAGGTAGCACACATCTGAGATCAGAGAAAAGACAAAAAAAAAAAAAAGTATAGTAAATCCTATGGACACTCCATTTCCACCTCTCTCTCTCTCTTTCTCTCTCTCTCTCTCTCTCTCTCTCTCTCTCTCTCTCTCTCTCTCTCTCCATGTCAGAATCACACACACAGGCAAACACTCCCCTCCTTCCTTGAGGCCTTGCTCCCAGCTCTGGACTAAATGATATCATCGGTTGCCAGGGATACAAGGACACAGCGTGCAGAGAAAAGGGAGGGTGAGGCATAGGCAGAGCCATACACACAGCCTGGAAGGGAAAGGAAGAGGCTGGGATATTGGGTATCAAGAAAGAAAAGGAGCCTTGTTGAGGTAGCAGGAGCAGGGCCGTGGGGCGAGAGAGGGGAGACGGAGAAGGAAGGGGAGGGGAGAGAAAGCCTGCCGGCCTGTCAAAGGTTACTGGTCCGTCCTTCCTCTCCCTGCCTTCTCACGTCTCGTTTCATTCCCTTTCTTTGTCTGGAGGGGGGCAGGTTTGAAAGTGTAAATGTGTGTGAAAAGCACGTGTTCTTGGGAAATGAGAGGCAAGAGCAAACAGGAGAAGAATGGCAGTGTTACCTGAGGAGGTGGAGGAGAGATACAGCCCTTGATTTGGAAACAATAAAAACCCCTCCTGCCTTGTACATCTGTTCACCGACTGACTGTGGTATTTCCTCACTGTCTCTCTCTCTCTCTCCACTGCGTGTCTGTGTGTTAGTGTGGGTGTGTGTGTTTTTGCCAGTGAGCGGAGGATGAGCGTGTCTATTTAAAGGGATCGGAGACTGCTCGGGTCTGCCGTCTTGCTATTCCTGACTGACAGCATCATCGAATTTAGACCAGAGTCTGTCTGCCCCTTTACTCTCAGTGCTCATTGCGAGGTAAGATTGATGGCAAGGATATTCACACACACACACACGCGCGCACACCATAAGATTTTCAAATAAACAAATGTCTCCAGTTTACACACGCAACCAGGATCAGTGTGGCCAAACTGTAATAGGTTAGGGAGCCAAATGGGGCATAGCTGAGATACGAATGGATGCATGGCTGTCCATCTGTGTGCTGACGGGAGACATGACTGGGGTTTCCTTGGCGACAAGGGGGGTGGGTGCAGCCAGCAGATTTCCAGTAGTTTGTCAACTAATCACCCACCAACCCTAATAAATTCAAGATTTTATTTCTGCAGCATGATTTGTGCAAAGATATCTCACCACATGAGCCAGGAGGAGAAGTGTAATGAAAACAATGGCCTTAGTATCTTATTATACCACTTTATTTAGCACTACGCACTTCTTTTCTGTACATGGCACATTCTTTCCTCAAAGTTAGACTGAGAGTTTATCCAGCAGCAACTTAACCCCTTTTTGCACGTGACGTCATGCGGCCTTGGAGCTAAATTCCAGATGTGTGGAGTTAACCCTGCACAGCTGGATTCAATATCAGAGGCACAGAGCCGTTGTTGTGCAGAGTCATATTTGCATCACTGCAACAAAAGCGTGCAGCAGGGAGGGTCAGACGCTAGCAAACTCAGGGTTAAAAACTCACTGAGGTGAGAAAGGAGAGACTCGCAGCACCGTGAGTGTAAGACTTGTTGTAACGCCACGCAAGCCGTGAAACACAGTTTACAAGTTGCAGGCACAAATTAAGCACACAGTGAGCAACTTAATCACAATTCAGCATCAACGTTGATGTGATATTAATATAAGTTGCCGTTCTCTGACACATACTCCAATAAGTAAAGTAGAGTAAAATTACACAAGGAAGACCCAGAGTAAAGAAAGCATTAGAGCGATTGATGAATCTCAGGAGAGAATCTCAGGAGCCAGCCTCTCAAAAAGTAGATTTCAGTGGAAGAGGAGGTGATACAAGGATCACAGTGTATACAGTCAGACATGCTGTACCTATTGTTCAGCTTCTGTGTAGCAACTGATGGCACACGGCGTTAGGATATACACATGCAGGCTTGTTTGACTGTACGTCAGCAGTGTATGTACATAAAGGCTTTGTGTGTCCTCTCACTGCTCTAAAAATAAATCTAAATGCAGTTGATTCTGAAAAAGCCTAAAGCCAGCGCGGCAAGAACTGTCTGGCTCCAGTTGCTCTAGCAACTGGTTGGAAATGGACCCTTGAAGAGGCGGCTCACACAGCTCATTCAGCTCTCACAGAAAGATTATTATAGCACGGCTGCAGCAGTCTCGCCACAAACTAACCTGTATGAGGCAAACGTAAAAAAAAAAAAAGAATGCACCACAAGAGAAGTGGTAAACTGTTGCACAGTGGTTCTTTATAGTGTCTAAAAATAGCTGTGGGAAATGACTGCATGTAGAGGTGCAGCTTATCAGCAGCACAGAGAGGCTCTCTTCAGCATGCAGAGTTGAAGTGTTTAAGTATTTGGCAGCAGCAGAGACAGTAAGACATCTGTCCAAGAGACGACTCTATGCAGCAATAAAAATGAGAATTTGCAGTAGACACAGAGGAGGCTAAGGGCCATCAACTGGGATCAGATGATAAGTGAACGGCTTGAAATTGTGCACAGACTCGAGCAGTCAAACACCTGAGCTGGTGCAGTGGGCAGCTGCAGAGCTCACTGTGCTTCTGGAAGTTGGTGCACTGGGAGCAAATGAAATGAAGGACTGTAGGTATACTGAGCTACCAGCGGATGATGAATGGTGAGACTGGATGGAGGATGATCTGAGGTACATTTACCCCCAGTTCTGTCAGAGAAATATAGAATCAAGGCTTATAGAGTACAGTGAGAAAACCCTATGGCAGCCCACCCTGTTTTCTTCACCGCTTGTCTTTGTTCTTAAAGCGAGGTTGCCATGGTCCTTCATCTTAGTGCCATGTTTCTTTTTTTTTTCTATCACTGAATGGCCACTGGCTGTGGTGGCTGCTGGGTAGCAGTAATTAGAGAGAGGCTGAATGCACTATGCAGCTCTGACTGAGTGATGATATGACCACTGAACAGATACAGTGCAGCAGAAAATGCAGCATGGGAAAATAAAATTTACCAGAAATACACAAAATGACACTTTGGTCTGCATGTACATCTCAGATCAACAAGGATAAAAAAGCTTATTTGTCATGAAAATGGAACAAAATCAATTACTGTGTGGATGTGGGATGGAAATACATGTCTGTCTCTCTCTCTCTCTCTCTCTCTCTCTGTCTCTCTCTAGTCACATACTGCACACACTGTATCTCTCAAATGTGTGTAGCCCACACAGCTCTCATGTTTGAAGCGGTTACCATTTGTGTGTTTTTATGGCTGTTTACGCACCAACATGTACTATGTGCACAGCTGTAGGACTGTATAGAACCACAGTAGTATGTGCTACATTCAGGTTTACACTGCAGTACTGTAAAGTGTCCAATAGAGCCACTATCTGAGGATATGAATGATTGTGTGTGAACAAAGCTCCGCAGGTGCTGCACATGTCACAGATAGAGTGACGAGGATGCAGAAATGCACATGCACAGTGCTTTTGCAACCCTGAATATATCCATGTGTGAGTTGCTACATGGGGTGAATGGTGGTTCACCTGCTGCTGTTACTTCATTAAAGGGTCCTTTTCACTGAGATGAGCTGTATTCTCAGCAAGAGTCAAGAAACTAAATCCTTATTTTGTCATAGATTGTGTGAGAAGTTCTCACAAATTGAAATGAATTTCAAGAGTGGTGGGAATCGTTATTGTGTAACATGTTGCATTTTACGTAGCCAGATGTTCCTTGTGCATTTATGGAAACTCTGAACACCATGGACAATAAATAACACCTGTGTTTCAGGCTGCATGTATCACCCAGCAGAGCTATACTCTGGCCGCAACACATGGGGCTCCTATCCAGCTGGAGGACCTAACAGAGGACAATGGGCCCCTGTAAACAGTCGCCCCTGGAGCCACACACAAAGGTCAGCAGCACCCTCACACACACTTCTTCCTACAGTGCTCCCTTTTATTTTGACACTAATCTGTTTTCACAGCCACATATATCATCCAGATGGACTCACTGCACTGTATTTTTTTTCTAATTTCTTAACCAATCATGAACTCATCTTTAACAACTAAAACTTCCAATAAGACCACAGTAACCATCACACCATTCAAAGGGCCATTCAAAGGGCACACTGGCTGCACAGTTGGCTGCAGCAGTTAAGAAAGCACATACAATGAAAGTGCCAGTGATGCTTAGAGAGATGGAAAATAAGTGTCCAAATCCATCCTGTAAAGACTTGTAACTCAGCGGGAGTGGATAGCGGAACAACTTGAAGCACGTGATAGACCCAATAAGGGTCATTCCAGCAGGTGGGGCTCCAGCCTCTGTTGTCTGGGTTGATTCAAGAGAAGCACCACTTAAAGGGGCTGACTGATTAACTGAAACTGTGATGAGCATATTCATGACGGCTCTTACTTCAGCTGCAGCTGCGAGCGGGAGCTCATCTGCAGTTTAAACAAGCAGGACTCTGCTGAATGTGACTGTAACTTCTTCAGCTGCAGCTGAGAGAGGCCTCAGTCTGACTGCACAGCTGCAGCAGTTGAAGGTGGCTCTGATTGATATGATTGTATCTGGAGCTGTCTGCCTGTGGCTTTGGCAATAGTAACAATAGTGACTGTGATAAAGAAATGTGACCCCCAAAGAGACATAAACAATGCAGTTATCTGTCCATAGATCAATGAGGTCACAGAAACAACATGATGATTTGCAAATAACCCTTTAACCAGAAGCTATATTAACAAGTTAAGCAAAATTATTTAATTTCCACAAAATTAGATGCTTTTTTCCCATTGAGATATAGAAAAAGGCTCCCCTGAGTCAGTGTCATTTTTTAAAAGTGTAGTAACACTAACAATCATCAACAAGGAGTGAGACTTTATAGAAAAAGAATACATGCAGAGCAAATGTGGAAAGACAAGCTGGTTAAGTCAGCTGTCAAGAGGACCAAGCAGGTTTGGTTTCAGTCTGACCTTTGGACACTAGCAGCGCCATTCAAGCCTATCTGATGTGTTTAAATATATTTTCACCCCTTGTCTGCATTGTCACTTTGACACACTGTAGATTTTCTGTATGCTTTCATTACTCCAGGTGCCAAGAAGGGCGCAATCAATCACATCATCCACCATCGAGTCGTCTTTATAATAGGTGAGTAAAACAGTAGCAACATCAGTCATACCCAGAGTTGATGACATGTTTGTGTTGAAGACATGAGTTATGTGCTGCAATGCATCTGTGTCTGACACAATGTGGATTTATGGCTGAAGAGTCTCTTCTGTATATTCCACCTGAGCAGAAGAATACACAGCACTTGGCTCCATCATGAATATGAATATTCATTTGGTGCATAAAGTGTCATTTGTGTCACCTTTGGCGTACTGGTTTTTAATCAGGTATCTACATCATGATTCTGGTCTTTTGCTCAGGGGGGAGAGAACAGTGAGTCATGTCCAGGACAAGGGCATCTCCAAGGGGCACAGGCAGCCCCTTCGTCTCTGGGACGGGAAAGAGCGACCGTTTGAGGCCCAGACGTGGCATCACAACTCTGCGCGCTCGTTCCACAACCGGGCTGGCACCAACAACGGTTATCTAACGGGACCAGGGGAGCGCTATGCAAACTGGGACAACAATGTGGTGAGACCGCCCAGAGCTGCAGCGTTATTATTTTCAAAGAGCTGATACCTTTGTTGGAACAGTATGTGTGCCACCACCTGACTTTTCGATTGTGATATTTATACAATATTTCTCCTTTTGGCTGTTAGCATGGGGGTCCTCGCCTGCACCGCAACAACAGAGAACTCCAGTCCCCACCAGAGAGGTGGGCCCCCTCGGACTGCCGCAGGAGCTTCCCCGACAGAACGATAAACAACAGACAAGGACCCTGGAAACGGCCAGCCCCCAACCAGCGGCGAGACCAACTGCACCAGCACAGTCCCCCTCCACAGCACCCTTTATCCCCGAGAGAGGAGTGTCCAGCCAAGAGGAGAAGGGACACTGATCAGGTAAAATTACTAAAACTAATTAATGCACACTAATTAAAATTAGTGTCAGCAGCATCTCGCAATGGTAAAATCCCTCCTAGTTTGACGGGATATTTATGCTTCTCTGTTTAGTCATCTCATCCAGGATCAAGGCATTTACCTTTACTCGCGCACGCCCCGTCACCACCACGTCACCACCGCTGCAACCAAGATGACTGGAAGCCTCTGAACGACAGGGGGGGTCCTTGCCACCACTCTGACCACAGGACCTCAACAACACAGCAACAGGTGAGTGTGGACAATTAGTAAACAATCCCTCGTGAAGATGGTTACTTGATGTTTGCTTTTTGTTTTGGAATTTTGCAGGAGACCTCTAAACTGCGAGCTGGAGGACACGGCTTCTGTAACGGCAATCCGGCAGCTCTGAGCCAGAGTTGTGGCGGCAGACCTCCACATCACGGAAGCAGAGGCAAGATGGACCGGAAAATCTCGTCTTCACCAGCAGACCACACCCGTGTGCCTTACAGCCACCAAAACCACAGCTACCACTATCAACGGCACACAGGCCACCCCAGGGCCCTACAGCACAACCCGACACCGCATCCCCTGGAGGATAAGGACTCACGAAGCCATCACCACAAGCAAAGCACAGTAAGAAATTCAAACTTTGCATAAATTGCATAAACACAACTTTTCAGAATATATTTTTGTGCCTTTATATCCGTATCATAATGTCAGCATAACAGTGCATATATAAGATATATAAGATATATATAAGTTATATATAAGTTATGTATTTTAGTGTTCTGTCCTTGAACAAAAGTCTTAACAGATACTAACTCCACAGGAACCTCAGCGCACTCATCAAAGGGGCAATTCAAGGGATTTAGCCCTCTCCAAGTCCTCCAGTGCAGACTCTCCTCCCTATTCATCCCTCCACTGCAGTCCTAAAGATGTGGGCTCTGCTGCCAGCAGTCCACGTTCTCCACCCAGTCCCTCCCCATACACTGTGGCCAGCGGCAGGAAAGATCCATCCATCATTCGCCAGTGTAGTCCCAGCCTCGGCGGACAGCAGAAGTACCAGGGAAGCCCCGCTCACAGCCCGAGACTTAGCCTGTCTACTGCATCCCTTACATCTCACCCCGGCCCAAAATCCAGGTTTTCAGACGTCAAATACAGAAAGATCTCGCAGCCCCTCTGCCCGCGACGGTCCCCCCACGGCAGGTCGAGAGCAAACAGGCCCGAGAAGGAGTTAGAAGAACACAAAAAACTCGACAAGCCCGTGAAAAAGGAGAGGAAGGTCGAAGTTCAGAAGACAAGCAGGAAAGGCGATGAAAAAAAAAGGCGGAAGAAAAAGGATGAAAAAAGGTTGGCTGAAAGAAAGAAAAAGAGGGATAAAGCAATGAAGAAGGAACGGAAGTTAGGCGTGAAGATGAAGGTCGTGGAAAACGAAATGTTTACTCCCATCTCTACTTCCAGCTCCTTAGGGGAAGCCAAAATGAGTAAAACAGAGACGGCAGCTCTGTCCCCAGAGAACCAAGGCCAGTCGCCACCCAAACACAAGCACAGGGAGAGGACTGAGCGAGCGGAGAGGACGCGCAGGCCGTTCACAAACACTCCTCATCCCAGCTGCTCTTCACCACAGCCAAAAATCTCAAAATCTCAAGGTCACAAAATGCTCAAGAAGAAGAGGACCCCCCCAAAACTCCCGGTCACCGAGGAGCTACTGCGGCCTCCCCACAGGAACAGCAGCCCCGGCCAGACCAGAGCCGAACCAAAAGCAAAGCCTGACGATACGCTCCCTTCCCTTTTGTTTAAAGCCTTAGCACCTCTCAGTACAGCCTGTTCTGTTAGCTTAGAGCGCCCCGACTGTGACAAAGAGGGCGGGCAGGGAGGGGCTCTCTGCGCCCCGGACTTGCAGCCCGTGGCCGTGATGGGAAACCTGAGGGAACTTGGAGACAACCTGGCGAATACTCCTCCTGTCCTCAGCTGGCAAGGCTCTCCGGTATCGACCCTTGGAGACGACGAGGAGGAGCTAGAAAAGGGGGTAATAAGTAGACCCGTCCTGCAGCCCAGCCCCACCGAATGCTTTTCTCCTCCTCCTGCGGACAGCGACAGCATCGATGACGTGAGCACGGAGCCCCGTGACGGAAGCCTGACCGATTATTCCCACGACAGCGCGTCTGATCTCTGCGATCCGCCTCACTCTGCTGAGCGAGTCGTCGAGGAAGACAAGGAGGAGGAGGAGGTGGACAGCAGCGGGGAGACGTCCGACTCTCTCCTCAGCGAGCTTCGCCAGCATAAAACAGGTCTGGATGACGTCTTCAAGAGCCTGGCCACCTTCCTTGGAGGCCAGAGGGTCGCGTGTCGAGGCGGTCCGTTTGGGGGGCCTGCCGCCAGCACCAATAGTGGAGTGAAGTACTCCTCCTCCCTCTCTCTGGGGCCGGAGATCAACTGTCACGATGATCAGGATTTCCCGCTCAGTTCAGATCCCACGGCGCCCTCCAAACCTGGAAATCAGTCTCCAACTCACACTACCTCAGACACGGCCCTGAAAGCCCACAGTCCCGACGCCAACAAGCACGAAGACATCGATAATGATGTAAAAGAGAAACAAGAGGGCAAGGATCCGGAGTCCCTTTTGGACGGCTCGTTGAGTGCAAAGCTGAGAGTGACCACAACACACACATCCTCCTTCACCAGCCTCATTACCGTCGCCACCAAGGAGGAGAGAGCAAACAGCAAAGCGACAGAACACGCCGGCACCAACAGAAAAAGGAAACAAAAGGCTAAGGATGGAGGGAGAGAGAGAGAGATAAAGATCAAGATAAAGACAGAGGAAAGCAGCATCATCTGTCACAAGAGCAAAGCAAATGAAATAAGAGAACTGGAGGAGAGGGATGTTTCGTCCTCAGTGCTTGTCATCTCCAGAAACTCGTCCAGACCCCTCAAAGACGGTACGAAGGGCCAGATTTCTCAGGAAAATCAAACCCCACATGGCAAAGACGTCCAGAGAGAAAAAGGTGGCACTGGGAACGCTGAGGCGACAACAGAGAAGGTAAAAGACGTAGCTGAGTCAGAGCGTAAGAAGTCCTCGGAAGCCGGAACCACGAATACCAAGACCCCGAGCTTGGCTTCGACCGAAACAATCAATCCATCCAAATTATCACCGTCCACACCAGCAAGTAAACCCCCCTCCTCGTTAGCTCCGGTTGACCCACTGAAACTGAAAGCACTGTCCATGGGCTTGTCGAAGGAGCTCAGGATCCTCTTGATCAAAGTGGAGAGCGCTGGGAGACAAACATTCAACATATCAGAGGTGGAGGAGCAGGCGATCCCGCTCTCCAAAATCAGCATCAAAAACACGGCCAGCGAACTGATCAGAGCGTGCAAGTGAGTGCTGCTTGGCTGTAACATTAACGATGGAGCTTTAGAAAGGAAAATTTCATCTGAAGTTTGACATTCGGCTTCTTGCTCTTGATTTGTTTGGGCTTTTATCACTCTTCTGTTCATCTTTTTTCCCAGGAGGACGAGAGTGAAGGGACAGTTCAGTGAGTCCTACCTGATGCCCTCCTTCTCTGTCAAGCCCAACATTGGCGTGGACACCCCCATTCCTCGAGATAAGCTTAACCCTCCTACACCAAGCATATACGTGAGTCCGCATCAATGAGCTGAGTCGAAAGGATCCGGCCCCAAAAGTAGTATCACCAAGCACTGAATCCTAAAAACTAGCAGAATAGTTCTAGAGTTTATGTAGGACTCCAGGTCACGTCACTCCAGGTCGCGTCAGGTCAGTCACCTCTCTCCAAACTGAAATGTGAATTGGCACAATGTTACAGACGCTTCACTTTCCTACTACGACCAAGTACTTTCTAACTTTAAACAAATTATGGCATTCCACATCAGTAAATGTTCGAATGCTTACAGGCTAAGCTAAGATGGTGAACACAGCTTATATTTTAAAACACATATACAACATCAACATGACATATTAGGTTGCTGCTGTTTGCATTCAGCTCAGTGCTTCATGTACACTGTGCAGCCACACAGAGCGCCCAGCATGGCTGCAGACTGTGTTGTCATGTGAATGAAGGACTGTGAACCGACACCATAAACCTCTGAAATACTCGAAATCACTTGAATGATGTTTTGGGTCATTTTCTTGATATAGCAGCAGAGAGAGCTGCCTTATCATACCTTGTTTCAAGACATCTACAGCTTTCCAATCTACTGTTGGTAGTATTTTTTCAGTTGTTTCCAAGATTCAGAATTTTCTCCTTTGCTGTGTTCAGATAGTCACTCTAAGTTTCCTCTGCAGTTGGAAAGCAAAAGGGACGCCTTCTCTCCAGTTCTGCTTCAGTTCTGCACTGATCCCAAAAATGCAGTGACTGTCATCAGAGGCCTTGCCGGCTCCCTCCGCCTTAGTAAGTTTACACACCATGCTGATCTCAGCTAATTCACCCCACTTCATTTACTCTATTTAGCCCAACTGAACTGATCAAATTTCATGAATGAGTTTTTGGTGATTAGTAACACAGTGAGATTAATGAGGGCCTTTTGTTTATTGTTTCGTGAAAACTGTGATGTCAGAAGCAGGCAAAGAGAACGAAAAATGGATGGAGACATTAGTTATTGAGATAAAAATGATTATCACATAAATGAGGGGTTATTTTTGATGACACAAAAGTTTGATATCTTTATATGAGTAATTTCTATAATGACAATATGTCAAGGGAATCTTTGAGCTGGCTGAGCCTGTGGAGACGCTGCATGTGTCATGTAAGGTCACGGTGAACATCAGACAAGGCAAAAACGTTTTGCCAATCTGCCAACAAGGTGGCTTTATGGTCTTTATGGTCATAATGCATATAAGGTCTTTATGATCCATATTTGACTTCATACTGTGCAGGACCAACCATGACATCATCACTGGGACACTGTTAAGCTGTAACCATGACCGAGGATTGTTTTGAATGTGTTTGCATATTTCGGTTTGTGTATTTTACAGTCATCTAGTGTCTTTCTCTGTTATGCTTATTAAGTACTTGCAGGACTTGTATTAAGTAAGTGCATTAATAGAACATCATGTTTAAGACTACCAATGGCTTAAGAACTCTTAAAGTTATTAAAACAGAAGTCATGTTAATGAGTTTGGAAATCTGCATGCTTATGATAATTATCTCTGTTCTCCCCTTTCTTTTCCCTTTGTGAGACCTTGGTCTGTTCTCCACCAAATCTCTGGTGGAGGCCAATGCGGAGCATGCGGTTGAAGTGAGGACTCAGGTTCAGCAGCCCGCCGACGAGAACTGGGATCCCAGCGGGTCGACGCAGACGTGGCCCTGCGAGAGCAGCCGCTCCCACACCACCATCGCCAAATACGCCCAGTACCAGGCTTCCAGCTTCCAGGAGAGCCTGCAGGTAGACATTTTCACTTGTGGCAGACACCTACACACACACGTGCACACAAATGCTTTGATGTTTAATGTTTAGTGGATATGGATATAGTTAGATGTTTTTCACTGACCTTCACGACCAGCCTGTACTGCAGTTTCTACATGGAAGGCTTTAGAGATATTTGGCCTCATTCATCATGACACGACACCACTCATACAAATAGATTTGTTCTGAAGTGGCATGTTAGAGCAACTTAAGACTGCGCAGAAAAAAAAAAACACTCTTGACATGGTATCAAAGAGCCATGGTTCTTACATGTGATATGGAAAGGAGCTAAAATAAAAATGTGTAACTAAGTCAAACTTGATGCCAAGTTAGAATTTTGGATAGCATATCATTACCAATTGCCAATTCATAAGGGATTTTTATATTTATGACTTTAATTAGCATATTTTGGCACAGTTTACTGAGAAATGCTCTCACACATAGAGGTGCCTCGCAGCAGTAGTCCATATTATTCTCTTGTCTAACATATGTGTGACTCTCCAATCCCCCTTGACTGTCTTTCATATCATTTTTAACACT
>JAVQJZ010196849.1:0-17717 GCA_036025355.1 Leiopotherapon unicolor | reverse complement strand
ATTCATCACCTGGTCTTAATGTTCGGAATGTACTAAAACTCATGTACAAACAAAACGTGTGAATATCATGATGTTAACACTGGAGACACTGTCCATCATGAGCTGATACTGGAGTGGGTGAAACAAATGACCTGCATGTACACAAACATTTGAAACATTAATAAGGACTTTAGTTGCCTGTTTTGGGTGACTTCTGCTTACATTTTTCAAGAAGCAGCAGTTAGCAGTAAAAGGTGAAACGCGTTACCTTCTTTGAAATTAGGATTGCTTTTTAAGTTGTATGTGCAAGTATATCTGTGGTAAACATTGCTTCATGAAATGATACCCGATGTTTGCATGGAAGTTGCAGGCTACACTGAGAAAAAGAGAAAGGGGAAAAGGGAACTGGAAGTAACAGATCTATACAGCAGATGTATGAACCCCAGTTCCAGTTAATGTGTCTATAGCTGTGGTGGCAGTGTTTTTTTTTTTTTGCAGATGGACACAACTGTGTTTCTCACAGCGCAGCTCTATTCTTAGTGTGTCATGAGGACTGGCGTCAGTGTTGTTTTTGACTGGCTATCGAAAAAACAACTCTGACGTATAAAATCTGATTTAGACAACTTTATGGCCTTGGCCTGACTTAATGGATAAATACCACTGCTTTTACAATTGCATGTCTCATGGCTGCAGTGGTCTTAAAAGGATACCTCTGCAGTTGCCCTCCAGTCTCCTCCATCCAGCTGTACTATTCAGTAAAATAAAACAAATTAATGCCACAGTTGTCTTATCTTTGTTGTACGTGTGTTGCTATGTGGTATGTGAGTGTGTGTGAGATGTGCTACGATCCATCTCACTGTGTCTGAACGTTTTTTTTTCCTATTCATTGTCCCGACCATCTGCCCTCACTTCCCCTCCTGCTTCTCCCCCCATTTTTTTTTTTATTACCAGCCCACTTTCACATATGACATGAAAACGCATGGTCACATGGGCGCAAACACGCGTACACAGACACACACACAGACACAGCTGGGTGACCTTTAGTGTTAAGTGATTCATTCTTATTGTTCTTCTTCCCCTTTTTTTCTTTTCGTCTTGTCCTCCCCTCTTCACTCTCTGTCTTTTAGGGCTGTGGTGGAGAAGTATTTACTGGAGAAGTCTCGGCTGGTCTCCAGAGAGAAGAACGAGAGGTAAGGAGGGGTCTTGACCCTTCACCCCCCACTGGCCATCATGGGGCCCTGTGTCCAAACATTGGGATTGTTAGATATGAAGTTCAGCTGAAGGCTTCAGTCTTTGAATTTGCATGTCTGCCTATGCACCTACACACCCACATACATGTTCTCACATTTTGCAGATTGACACATTGGCCTCCTAAAAACTTCATTATGTATGTGTCAACACAAGCATTAGCCATCCACGCTAAAATTAGAATTAAAAGATAACATGCTGTACAGTGTGGGCACTCGATAGGACTTCAAATGTAGCAGCAATAGATCATATTTATGTAGTTTTGCCCAATTTTTATGTGACCTTCAGTGACTTCAGTTTGCTTGAGTTAAAAATTAACTGTTGCTTTACAAACAACTGAGAGGGACGGCGCCACTCACCACGTCGTCAACCACTCTTCCTTCACATCAGGCAAGCCCTCGTTACTCACTGTGACTTGCACTACCGACTAGACTCCCTGTCTGTTACTACTTGTGTGAATAACATGCAAACAAATCTTTGGTATTTGAGAAACACACTCAGACTTTTAGGGGAGTGAGCAAATCTTCCCTGTCGTCTCGTTTGCGCTAACATATATCACTGGTGAATGAGTCATAAGAGGATGACACATTTTTGTTATCTCAGAGTCTCTGTTGACTGTAGATGCAGTAAAGCTTTAGCCATGAAGCGGTTATGGTTTGACTGTTATTGACAGAGGAAGGCGCGTTTTCTGACTGAAGTCAAGTTTGATTCTTTCCATTTTAGATTTGCGCAGATAAAGATACACACAAACACTCGTGGGCGTCAGTCTGTAAAACCACAGTGTACCTCTGAGCTGCTCAGTTGAAACAGTCTTGCATTAAAACATTCTGTCGCAGTTTTGAGTGGGAAAAGCATTACTCAGTCACACTTCCTGTACAGAAGTTTTGGAAAATGTAGTCCCTGACCATAGACGAGCCCCCTTCTTTAACCTCCGAGCAGCCCACACAGTGTCCTGTTAATCACCTGGCCTACAGTTGCTGTTGACAGTGCATCTTGCCTGTCTAGTTGGGGAGTGACTCTACTGCATGATGTCATTGTTTCTTGATAAGTGCGGAAAGTCATTACTCCCGTGTGTTTTGTTGCCTGTTTACCTAACTGCTTACTGATAACACAAGTGGAAAACTGATATTAACATCACCGAGCTGCAGATATTGTCTTCTTTCTATTAGCTTTTTTACAATTATCACCCAGACCTTATTTGTGACAATAAACATGAAGCTCATGTCCACTGGTACTAAAGCAAACAAATTATGG
Source organism: Leiopotherapon unicolor (assembly GCA_036025355.1). Classification (NCBI taxonomy): domain Eukaryota; kingdom Metazoa; phylum Chordata; class Actinopteri; order Centrarchiformes; family Terapontidae; genus Leiopotherapon; species Leiopotherapon unicolor. The sequence continues at coordinate 15,236 of JAVQJZ010196849.1, read as the reverse complement.
AGGCACATGAGAATTAATTCACCTCTTGAAGAGCAGTTTAAAGAACGTTGTTGTTGCTTTAATAACTTGGCATACAGTTTTAAGAGCAGTGTGTGTTGTTTTTCCAGGAACTACCATGTGTTTTACTACCTGTTGTTGGGCGCTTCTGAGGAGGAGAGGAAGGAGTTCAAGTTGCTGCCGCCTGAAGACTACTTCTACCTCAAGCAGGTGCAGCGCTGTTCCTCTGTCCCACCACAACTAGCAGTTTATAGGCTGTCCATTTGATAAACAGCCAGTTTATGTGTGATTTGACCTTTAAGGTAACACTCTAACTCACTGTGAGTGCACCCTGTATTCATGGAGACTGTCAAGCTTGTGAATACCCTGCTGTACACTCTCCAGGCTTAATGCGCACATGCATCCTGCATGACAATGAACCGGTCTTTGTCCCCTCACTCACTTCTTATTCCCCTCTACCCTCACCCTCACTGCTGTGCTTTACCTGTCCGTGTGTCCATCTTGTGCTGATGCTGTCTTTCTCCACTGACGGACTGTCTATCTTTCCTTGCAGCAAAACTTTAAGATAGAAGATGAGGAAGACCTGCGTCATGACTTCGAAAGATTGCAACAAGCAATGGAGATGGTCGGCTTCCTTCCTGCCACCAAGAAACAGTAAGTGAATAAGTGAATGTGTGCGTGTGCGTGTGCGTGTGCGTGTGCGTGCGCGTGCGCGTGCGCGTGCGCGTGCGCGTGTGTGTGTGATACAGGAGAGAGCCGTAATATTCCAGCAGATATATTGAAGGATTGTGCTGAAAATGCACCCTGAAGATTCTTTTCTGTTATTTTGGCCTGAGCATCGGGTCACATTACCAAAAATATAAACTCCAACAAAGAGACTTTTCAGAGTGCCAACAGCAAAACAATATCTGCATCTAATGGGCTAATGTCGTACTTTATTAGGGACAGTGTGCAGATGCAGCCACATACAGTGCTTCTTTTCAGTCTGCTAGTTATTAAACATAAACAGATAAGACTGAATTGCATGTGTAACAGTGTTCCTGCATTTGTCATAAGACCTTTAAGTCAATGTTGATTTCATTTTGTGCAATTTTCGTGCAGTTCATACATTTCTTGTGCGTTGCAGGATCTTTTCTGTGCTTTCGGCCATCTTGTATCTGGGCAACGTGACCTACAGGAGGAAGTCAACAGGCCGCGATGAGGGGTTGGATGTCGGACCACCGGAGGTCTTGGCTACACTCTCTGACCTGTTAAAGGTAACAAACGTGTTTGTTTCTGTGCGACTCCACACTTCACCTGGTGAGCTGTTAATGGTCATTGGCATTAACCTTTCGCGACATCCCTCTCAGGTTAAGGAGGAGCTGCTCATCGAGGCGCTGACAAAAAGGAAAACGGTGACCGTCAATGACAAGCTGATCCTCCCCTATAGCCACTCAGAGGTCAGGCATCAGCTATGAAGAAAACCTGTCATTACTGTAATTGTGTCCAACTGCACACTGATTGGTGGCCTTGCGTGTCCTTTTATTGATACCACTCCTACTGCAAGTCTTTTCCTCCTGAATAACTTTTATGTCCTCCTTTTTAATTTGTTAAAGCACGTTTACCTCCGACTGGCATTTGTTATGCAGGACCTTTGCTCTTGCAGTGTTACATTTTATTAAAGTTTTCGTAACAATATCCATCATCAAATTTTCTCCCATCAGGCCATCACAGCTAGAGACTCCATGGCCAAGTCTCTGTACAGCGCCTTGTTCGACTGGATCGTCCTACGCATCAATCACGCACTGCTTAACAAGAAAGACATGGAGGAATCTGTTCCAGTGAGAGACACACACACACACACACACACACCCAACAACAACAGTAAAAAACAATGAAAATACTTATTTTTGGCATGGTGACTTGTTATACATTGCCCTTTGTGCTCTTCACTAGTGTTCAATTGGTGTTGCTGCTCCTGTTTTCAGTGCTTGTCCATTGGCGTCCTGGACATTTTTGGTTTTGAGGACTTTGAGACAAACAGCTTTGAGCAGTTCTGTATCAACTATGCGAACGAGCAGCTGCAGTATTACTTCAACCACCACATCTTCAACCTGGAGCAGGTGAGTGGTCTTTTTACATGACACATTTAACCACGTGGCTTCAAAATGTTTACACCCCTGTGATTTAAACTTACCACTCTACGCTCTATGCTGTGTTTATAATGATGACCACTTAAATGGTGACTCATCCAAACATTTACTGATCTCTAAAGGGAGTAAAAGTTGCATGCTTGTTCTTGCTAGTTTATCTTATCCTTCAGGGTTCTGGGTGGTGACGGGGAAAAACTCAAAGCTAGATTATTAAAATATTTAGTTAGTAGTCAAAGTGTAATTTGAAAATTATTGTATCTCTTTTAGCAAAAGCAATCAGAAGAATGACGTATGTTCTGGGTGTTTTTTGATTAGTAGTCACATTTCACATATGATACCATTTAGCTAATAATTCGGCTAAAAAGATCAGAGTCGTGACAGCATTTCACTAATAGGCTCGTTCACCAAAACATTGTGTCCTGCCTCATCCAGGAGGAGTACCAAGCAGAGGGAATCACCTGGCACAACATCGACTACACGGACAACGTGGGCTGCATCCACCTAATCAGCAAGAAACCTACCGGTTTGCTCTACCTGCTGGATGAGGAGAGCAAGTAAGACCAACGACAGATTATTCACACGCTTTAATTTATGCTTTATAGCTGCATTTATGAAAGTCTGTTTTGGTTTAGTTGAAGGTGTCCAGTAATTTATCACGTATTTTCTTTTCCTCTCATCTTCCTATTTTCTTTCTTTCCTTCTCTCTGTGCCTGTTCTCCAGCTTTCCCCATGCCACAGATGAAACATTATTAGCTAAATTCAAACAGCAGCACCAGGGGAACAAATACTTTGTGCCCACACCCGTCATGGAGCCCGCTTTCGTCATTCGACACTTTGCTGGGAAAGTAAAATATCAAATCAAGGTAATGAGGTCGGACAGAGAACACATAAATATAAGCAGAATTGTTAGCATTAAAATCGAATAGACTTCATGGTAACGTTTGTGGTGTTCGTAACATGTTTGACCTCACCAGGACTTCCGGGAGAAAAACACAGACCACATGCGTCCGGACATTGTGGCGTTGCTGCGGAGTAGCGATCGTGCTTATATACGACAGCTCATTGGCATGGACCCGGTGGCCATGTTTCGATGGGGCATCCTGCGCGCCACTATCAGAGGCATTGCTGCTTTTAACGAAGCTGGCCGCTCCTGGGCCGCCAAAACAGCAGGTATATTACAGCATTAATGTGACTGTGTCAGCACATCCCAAGTGAAATCACTTTTAGAGAATGAAGGCTCAGTGTTTTTCTTGGCACACTTTTTTTTCTGCTGCTGGCTGACACCATCTGAATTATGCTATTAAACGTAATGTTCATGTTTCTGGGCTTCATCAGTCAGAATTATTGTAAAGGTTTTGTTGCTGGAGAACACAGTGGTTTCATTATAGGTAGATTATAGATTTAGTGTCACATCAGCTGCCTTCATTCCACTTGTAGAGCTTATACCACAATTTCAGAGTTGCTACACAGTAATTAGCCCCTCAGGTTAGCACATAGAGGAATAGGGAGAAATGTGAGGCTTTAGGAGTTTTTAACATTCTTTCATGCAATTCTCAATCCTCCAGACTATTTTTGTGCACCTAGACCTAGAAGCCCATTGACGCAGGAGGATTAAATTAAGTAAAGACAAAAAACCACAACAGCACAAACCGCTGCAGTCATGTGGCTGACCAACTGTTATTTTACTTGAAGGCCTGCATGTGAAAAATACTCGTTTATACTTGCTTGTGAACAGTACTTATGAATTGCATGTTTATGTTTTTTGTTTGTTTGTTTGTTTGTTTTAGGTGTTGTCCGTCCAGTCTCCAGAACTCCTTTAGGAGAGCTTCAGCGATCCAATGCCCCAGTAGACAGAATGTACAAGTAAGTAATAATGTACATAACTCAATATATCTATGAAACATGTCTTGCTAGGTCTTGATGTGTTTGGGCTGATTTTCTAACAGTCAGGTTGTGTTTCCTCTGGAGGGATCTGTCTGCCAAAGCACCTGTGGACGTGGTGGCAGACTGCCGGTCATGTTTACTTTGTTGTTAACAACTCTTTCATGAAACACACACTGATTATTTTAAGACAAACAATGTTGTATACTTCTTCTATGAAGCTGCAACTTTCCTCAACTTGCAGCAGCATGCCTCCTGTTTGATGCTCCTTGTTAAAGGTGAATGAAATGTTTGAAATGGGAGGTGAACTGTGGACCTCCACATTTGTCCTGTGGTGCTACATGAGGTGAGGAAGGACAACATCAGACACCTAAAGTCTGTCCACCTGAGTTATTACAGCTTATCTGAACTGAATCCATAAACTCTGATGAATCCTCCTTCACCTCATCTCAGTCACCCATATCCTCCTCCACCTTTTGGTGATCCAAGTGTGCGGTTCTCTCCTCTCCCCTCCACAGACGAGCGTCTATGCTCGATTTCTACTTTGATCACTCAGAGGAACGCCCTCTAGAGGCCTTTGAAGACATCTTTGCTAGCTATGAGAGTAAGAAGTAAGTGTATTTGGAGGACAGGATAAAGGAATGAAGACATGAGGCCAAGCAGGAAGGAAATGTGTGTTGTTTTGGGTAATAGAAAGCGGTTTTCTCAATTTTCTGCTCCCACCGAAAAAAAAAAAAAACACAAGATATTTTTTACTTATTTAACATAGTTGAATCCAAACCAGCAGAAGAAGTTCACTGCACCGATATAGAAACGTACAGAGTTGCCCTTTATTTCACATTCCCTTTCTTCCCTCTGTAATCCCCTTCTTTTTCTGTTACTGTGATAATCTCTCTCCTTCCTCACATTTATTATTCTTGCTATAGAGCACAGGAAGGTGTTTGTACTGGTGCACTCTGATTAGCCACCCAGATTACTTGAATCAACTGTGGAGCTGTTGGAAGCACACATTTATTCATACAGATACAGAGGCACCAAGTCAAATAGACGGAAAGAATTGGGAGAGCTTTCTCAGAATGGAAACAAACCATGAAGAATATTTTTGGATTGTCAAGCCCTCTGAATCTTGTCTTTATACCTCCTGTTTTCACGACTAGGTTGTTTTTTTTCTTAAAGATTAGCAAGTGAACTTGAACGTTGAACCTCCCAGCACTTTGTTACCATTATTAAATCGTCCAACCTCTGCTAGATCTGCAAACACTGAGGTGTGGAGGTCAGATTCAATGCAACACATTTGCTGGATATTTTGCTTATTCCTTCACTGCCTGACCTCTGATCTTCATTGTCAATCAATGGTAAGTATAGAACAACATTGCATGGATTAGCTCTCAGACACGGACAAGTTCCCACATTAACCTCACCAGGCCAAGTGTCCAGTGTAACACAAGTCCCAGCTAAAGGACCATAAATCCAACAACCTCACCAGTAACAACTTACAGTCACACAGCCAGTAACAGCCCCAGCATGGAAACGGAAGACCAACCACACTGAACGTCAGCTCAGCTCTGCATGTTAACTACCACAGAGGCAGGGATGTAGGTGTGAATACCACCCCTCTGCGAACCAGTCTCTCTTTTATGTTCGTCTGTGTTTTTCTGTTCTTAAAAGTGATATGGCAGCATGGTTGGGTGGTGTAGTGTGTCTTGTGGTTTTCATGTATGTGAATGAACAGTAGGAGAATACATTTTGTGGGTTATTCTTCATAGATGAGCAGAGCATGATATCAGACCCTCAGCCATGCTGCAGCTTGTATGCTCTTGTCTTACATAACTGGGACGGTGTGCTTTCTTCTAAGGTGTCCTAACAGTGGCGTTTTATCATTCCCCGCTTCACGTTTTGGGTTTTGTTTTTCTGGGGGTTTTTTTGTATTTTTTTTTTTCTTTTCCTACCTTCTTTTATCAGGGTTTTCCCTTCCCCTCTCCTGCTCCCCCCGTAACCCCCACCTGTCCTTCACTCCCTCACTGGGTGTGTATGTGTGTGTTCGGTGTGATTAGAGACATGCATGCAGAGATCATCAGCTCCATTAAGAACTTGCAGTTGGATGGTGAGGACCCTCGCAAGCTGCTGCAGTCCTGGGGTCGCCTCCGCTTCCCTCGACACGTCCTTCAGTGAGTCTGCAGACAGACCATCAGCTCTTCCACAGACCAGTCCGGTCTAGTTGGCTCTGGCAGAACATGCTCCTTTTATACCAGCCGCGGATAACTGTAGCACAGAACATTTATAATCGCTTTTCTCAGTGGATCTTAAACATCTCATATTTTCTACTCTAATAAAAACAGTAAACACACTCTTGCCTCATCAGCAGACATTACATTATTAGCTCTGTCTGTAGATACTGAAATGCCTTGAACACCTTCGTTGCATGAACACCATCAGAGGACTGTGATATGTTGAGGTCTTTCGGAGCATCTTTCGAAAATATGCCTGAGCATCCTCTCAGCATCCTCTCAGCATCAGAAATATTCAGCAAGTCCTGTGGCCTGAGAGGACACAAATATGAGTTCAGAGACATTTTTTTATGTAGTGATAGTGACAAGAGAGCATTTCTGTTTGTGAGTCCATGGTGAGTCTCAGCTGTTACATCCCACCTCTTGCAGCAAACTCCCTCTCCCTCCTCTCTGTCATCCTCACCCTTTCAGTCCTTCGTGCCTCGTCTCTGCCCGTCCTTCATCTCTTTCCTCCAGGTGCAACGCTTGATTTCATCACTGACTGACAGCGCATGAAGAGGTCGCCCATCTGTACTAACCCATCTTCACATGCCTCCATACACTATTTGATCCATCCTCCCGCCTCGGACCTTCAATGCTTCAGTTCCTTTAACTCACCCTCCATCTTCTTTCTCCCTCTTTCACAGGAAAAACAAGAGCACCAAACAGAGGCAGGTCATCCCCAAGGTAAACCTGAGTAAAGACCTCAACATTTGGGGTGGATTATGTTTAATATAGTGCTTAAGTCACATAAAACTGGTTTTATTGGTTTGCCATGCTTTCATTTGGATCAGAGGGAAAGTATGACATGAATTTTCTCTACTACTGCTGTACAGCGTTTGCTGGACTCTCGGTCTCTGAAGTTCATTGTGAGCCTGACACTGCACGATCGCACGACCAAGTCACTGCTCCACCTGCACAAGAAGAAGAAGCCACCCAGCATCAGTGCTCAGTTCCAGGTAACCTCAGTTACAGCAATGCTGCACGTCGCACACACAAACGAGCCAAACGCACGCTCCAGCAGCAATCCTGCACATTCAGTAAACTTCACTTCCTTGCTTTTCTCAGACTTCTTTGACCAAACTCTTGGAGACTCTAAACAGAGCGGAGCCTTTCTTCATTCGATGTATCCGCTCCAATGCTGAGAAGGTAAAATTCAGTTATTGTTGGTCATGTTCTGTTGTTTAAGTCCTTGGTCTCTTTAATGAATTAAACTATGAACTGTTAAACAAACAGGAAATATATGATAGGAAGATACAATTTTAGACGGCAACCACTATTTATTTGGTAAATGTGTCTAAATGATGAGAGTATAACTGAATGTGTGGCTCGTGTATGAGCAGAAGGAGATGCATCTGGATGAGGCCTTGGTGGTTCAGCAGCTGCGATACACAGGAATGCTGGAAACCGTTCGCATCAGGAGGTCAGGCTATGGAGCCAAGTACACATTCCAGGTACTGTCAATATACTCCTTCTTTTGGAAAACCCATGCAACATTCACACACCAATAAAATGTAACACCAGACACTGAATTTGTAACATTTTGACTGTGAATAGTAGCTGATGGAACAATACTTTTTCACGTCTTCATCTCTACCACATAAGTTGACCTGTGCTTTCATCTTCATCTTGTATCGTCTTTGTTGTCTTGTCCCTGCAGGAGTTCCTGGAGCAGTTCAGAGTTTTGTTGCCAAAGAACACCACTGCCTCTAAAGAAGACATCTCGGCACTTCTTGAGAAGAAGATGGGCCTGGACCCCACCACATACCAGATAGGCAAGACTAAGGTGCAGTACACCACTAAACCTCGTTTTATTCTTTCAGCACACCTTACAAACCCCCATTTTTCATGATCACATTTATCTGCTTCTGTGCACGTAAATCCTGGTGTGCTCTCTCTGTTCAGGTGTTCTTGAAGGAGCTGGAGCGGCAGCAGCTGCAGGACACACTGCACAAGGATGTAATGCGCAAGATCATTTTCCTTCAGCGCTGGTTCAGAGCTCATATGCAGAGGAAAGAATTTCTGGATATGAGACAGGCAGCCATCTTGATCCAGGTAAACAAAATACAGGTTTTGGATAATCTTAGATTATTGGTTTTGTTTGTTGTGCTCCCATTTCATGTTTAAGAGAAAGTTAAAACAATACAATACTGATATATGCTGTCCGGTTCCCTGTCTTCCTGCTCAGCGTTCATGGCACAGGTACTGCAAAGAGGAGCGAAGGCGCCGGGCAGCCACTCTGATCCAAGCTGTGTGGAGAGGATACAGGCAGAGATTAGAGAACCACCGCCAAAGACAGGGTGCTACCAAAATACAAGCCCTGGTCAGAGGACATTCAGCACGCAGAAGGTAGCGACACAGAGACAATACAAAATCCACAGATGGACATGCAGTTTTCTACAAACATTTTAAAGACGTATGCAGCCTGCCTTATTAACGTTTTGTGTGTATTACAGATGCCAGTCCATGCGTGAGGAGAAACGGAGAAAGGAGGAGGAAGAAAAAGAAGCTCGGAAGAGGGCAGAAGAAGAGGAACGAAGAAGGAGGGAAGAAGAAGAGGCGGCGAGGAGAAGAGCAGCAGAGGAGAAGGAAGAGAGGAGGAGGATGGAGGAAGAAGCAGCATGCAAAAAGGCAGAAGAGGAGGAAGAAATGAGGAGAGCTGAAGAAGAAGAGGAAGCCAGGAGAGTGGAGGAAGCAAGCAATTTAGTGGGGGGTGAACCTCAAACAAGAGAGGATCCAGATATAGAGCTGGTCACAGAGGAGATGCTGGATGACAACCTCCCTGTCCAGGAGGAGGAGGAGGAGGGAGAGGTTAATACAAGCTCACATGCAGAGGAGGAACAGGGCGAGAGCGAGGAATCTCAGACCAACGGTACCCCGGCTGAGGCTGGACCCCAGCTGGATGAGAAGGAAGAAAACGAGGATCTAGAGAACCAAACACTAGAACAGTCTGAGTTAAAACCTGCTCCACCCACATATCCAGGTGACAGTTTGGATAAGTTGGCTCCCAGTGACACCACCACACCATCCGACGCTGATCAGAAGAGAGTAAGAACTCCGGCTATCAACAGGGGCCAGTCATCCAGGAGCCAGGAGAAGAGAGAGCAGAGGAGGAGAAGAGGGCTGGAGCACAATCAGAGGGAGAGTGAACGGGCCTCCTCCTCGGCCGCCAACAAGGATGAAACATCCCAGCTCAAGAGCAAAAACCAGGAGTCCTCTAAGCTAAAAGAGCGGGCGGACAGCAAGGAGCTGGACCAGTACATCTTTGTGCCCTGGAAAATGAAGGAAGAAAAAGGAGTGAAGAAGGAAGCGAAAACTTCTCCTTCTGCCGGTCCCATTCGCCCCTCTACGTTATCCCTGCAGCCTGCCGACCCTGTGCCTGATAGAAACGGTCTTGGGGAGAATGCTGGAGCGGTAAACTTGCATCGACGCCCCGGAGCGATTAAGGAGAAGCCGGAGAAGTGGCGAGGGAGGAGGAGTGATGGAGAGCTTTCTGAGGGCACCAGCCCTCCTCCACCTCAGAACAGAGAGGAAAGGAGGAGAAAACCACTGTACGTCTTCCTTTCTGGTCACATTCTCAGATCTGTCCTTGTGTTTAAGCTCAGATTATATCCACTTTCTTTTAAACATCTTTTGTTCTTTGTGAAACAGCACTTTTTAAAATGAAAAGTAAAAATTAGGTCTTGCATAATGTCTGCATGGTTGGAAAATCACTCTGTGCCAATACAAAAAAAGTATCTTTTGATAAATTGATTTGTATCTCATTTATATTTTTCTGTCTGTTCATATGCAGGAGTGAAATGGCTTCCTCATCAGTTGACAGTTTGTCTCCAGGTTCTGAAGGAGCTGGTGCGATTTCAGCCAGAGAGGTATTTAAAATCCTTTCCAACATAAAAGATGCATGTTTTAGTTCAAATATAAACGTTTGACAGGTTACATTTTTCATTGTAAAGACAAGAAAACATTTTCCGTTTCAGTTATTCTGCACATACATCATACTTATTAAATTGTTTTTTGTTCTGCAGATGCTTTCCCCCTCAGACAGCCATAGCGACAGCTCAAAGGGCTCCACCAGACGGAGATACCAAGATGCCTCTGGTCATCAAGACTTGGCACACACCATCCCATCCACACCAGACAGGTACTGCACTGCACTGGTTTGTGAAACAAATGAACACCAGAAAACTGGATATCGCTATATTTCACAATAAGGACATGAGTCGAGGCTAAAATCAATCTCAGGTCAAGTCTCAGCTAGGTGTGCAAGTTTTCGAATGAATGTGGACTTGCAGTGCAGCATGGTAAAATTAAATCTGAAAATAGTTATACAACCCTTCATCTGTGCATTCAAGCATCTGGAGACACATATTCATCATGTAGCCTGTGGCAAAATATCTACCGCCTACATTGACTATGTGTCATATATCCCTAACATAAATAGGTATATATAAAGAAACATACATAATATGAATACACATATTATGGATGAATAAATTAAATATTTACACCTCAAGTGGAGTTTGATTCATTAAGGCAGTGCTGTTGATCACGGTGATTTTATTCCACGCAGCATTCTTCAGACTTCCTTTGACACGTCTCAGGCTGCCAAAGAAAACTAGCTGGTTTATTTGAACTTGCGATGGCAGCATTTCTTTCTGCACGTCAGAGAAGTTCCTCTTATTGGCAAGATTACGTTTCTCTAGGCAGATAATAAATAGGAGCATGGTATTTAAATCATGATTGTTTTCATTTGCCACATTTATCAGCGCCTGATCATTCATATGCTGGAACTAGCGAGACATAGGTTTCATAAATCACACTCTGCTGTCATAAGATTATTTCTGCACTGATTTTTATGCCTGCTGAGGCAAAAAGATGAACACTTTTTCACAGTTAATCATCCTCTGTTTCATCTTAACATTACAGTCTCTTCTTGACACACACTGTTCATGGGAAACATCTTCCCCTTGTGTAATCAGACTTTTCCTCCGCTCCTTGTGTGGTGTTGCACGGTCACAGCCGGAAATTCCCGACAACTGAGTCTCCCCTGAATGGATTAATATGCCAAAAACGTATGCTTAAGGCTCAGTCACTGGACCAGAGTTTTATCAAAAGGAGGCATCGGGTGGACTGCTTTGTTTTTAATTTGTATCGTTGCTATGGTGACACGGTTGGAGCAGAGCTTGGCTATGTGGCACTTAAAAAACAGACTTCCAGGAGAATTGGGTTTTGTTTAATGGTGTTAGGAAAAATTGGACAACTTAGTTATTTTCTTAAATTATCTGTTTTGCATGTTGCCAAGAAACACTCTAGGAAGTTACAAAGAGGCACTGAAGTCTGCTGTTTGAAATGAATGAGTTGTGAGATATGACTGTGTGAGTCCGCACTCTTGTGTTTCTGTGCCCTGCAGGTCGGGCGGTTTCTTCAGCAAGATTTTGAAAAAACGGCCGCCCAAGGAGGCCCAGACGCCAGACAACGGAGAGCTGACGCTTGCTCAGACTCTGAATGAGAGGCCAACAGGAGGAGAAGGTAAATAATACAAACAGTTTAGTCTGTCAAGAATTATAGGATTCACTGGAGGAGGGAGATCAACTTTACTCTTTTTTTCTTGATCAGTATTTTGCCCAAAGCTAAAAATCTGCTCTGTACTTGAAAATGAGAGAATGAAAATATTTTGTTGCTATTTTGAGAGCAGATATTCAGTATCAACTGATTAATAAAACTTTGTTTCACCAAACACAAACTGCGCTAAAACTGCTGGACTGCTGCACCTCATGAAGTGAGAAATGGAAAGAAAACACAGGTGTATTATCACTGTAATTCTCAGGCTTGACCTAATCCTACTGTTTGCTTTCTGAGAAAATACTGACCCGTGCAGGATCTTGTTCAGTGCTAACAGGATCACTTCCCCCTGGGTTTAGCTTCAGTACGTGTCCTTTACATTCTGCGAGAACTTAGTTCACTTTGAGAAAACAGGCACACAAGTGTTCTACGTGTCATTTGTTCACTTTTTTCCCCTGCAGCAGATATCCCTTTGTGATGAGAAGCATTAAAACATTTTCTGTCCCTTGCAGCCCCGATGTCCGGACATCCATCACGACCTCTTTCTCAGCCACATGGTGACCGCGGTGCTAAAGGTTTAGGCCGTAATCCCACCATAAAAATCAGTCGTGCCACACGGGTTTCTGAGCAGTGGAACGCCTCACTGGATCGGGAAATCACCAATGCCAATGAACTGCGGCACCTTGATGAGTTTCTGGGTAACCAGGTGAGTGAAAGGCAACCACATGTTTGCCTATTGCAGGAAATCATTTTTCATATTCATCACTCACATAATTATTACATTTTTTTTTGCCTACAGGTCAATGATTTCCGCTCTAGGGGGAAGTCGCTGTCGGCCACAGAGGCCATCTTTGTGACAGCCACAATGCAGTTCAGAGAGACGATCAAAGCCATGTACTCTCTCCCAGTGAGTTTACCTCAAGGCACTTAGCATCGCGTGATACATCCTACTTATTAGAATTTTACCTTATTATCCTTTCCTCTTCTCATTTTTCTCTTCTGTACCCTGTAACTTTGCCAGAAACCCACAATTGGCTACAAAGGTCTGATGACAGGCTACCAGAACAAAGTGATCCACCTGGCAGGCGACAAGCAGAAAGGAGAAGTCCAACTTGTGGTCAACCTCTTCCAGTCGGTGCTGGATGGCTTCATCAGAGGGGAGATGAAGAAGGAGGAGGCTGAGCCTGCGAAGGTGAACCACTGAGATTCATTATTGTTCAATCTGACTGTAAAGACAGGCGATACAAAAATAATTTTTAAATACTGTCCACATGCTTATGCTCTCTGTTGTTTTTCAGCCTGCTAAAGCAAGGAAGAAGAGGAGGAAGAAAGACAAAAGCGTAAGTGTGCAAAGTTGATATTTACTAAGTCTTTTCAAAAATCAGATTTCATCACAATAATTCGACATAGATTCTGCTTTCTAATTGACTGTCTGTATTGTTAGATGGAGAGCCCCCTGGATCACAGTTTCGTCAACTATCAAGTTAACATTATGCAGTCATGTGACCAGTGTAGCTCTTACATCTGGGGCATGGAGAGGGCCTACATGTGCAGCTGTGAGTTAACAACAAAAACTCATTTTCCTCCCTTACATTGCATTGGTTTTGAGTTCCTGCACTAATTTGTATCTTGTCTTACAGATTGTAAAATGGTATGCCACAAAAAGTGCCTCTCCAAAATAGTCACTGACTGCTCCACCTTCTGTGTGAAAAAGGTAGGTTTTTCATAGATCACAGACCTGAAGTAATGACGTGCTTGTAACAGGATGAGCTTTATACAGTACAGAGAGCTAATGTCCCATTTTAAGTTAGTCTTTTTTCCGCAAGGCTCGGCCATGTTTTGGCACTTCAAGTTTTCTGTCTGTATTCTAAGATTTACTAAATTGAGGAAGCTCATTTCATAAAGATGAAATCATTATTTTGTCATGGCTTGATAAAACTCTGAAGCACTTACGAAGCCTGATTGGAGTCTTAGCTATTTAATGATGACAACGTAATCAGTCTTTTATTAAAATGATAAAACACAGAAATACATACCTAAATATCTGAGAATATGGACAAACATGTTTCAGCTTTTTCATAAAGACAAATGAAAGTTCTCCTGCAAATTACATTATACAGAATATATTGAGCAAAAAAATTTTGCGGGGCAGAAGTCACTGTATATTGTATTATGTAAACATGTTATAAAGTATGACATAATAGAAATTCTAAAAAAAAAAAAACAGCTGTATTTCAACATCAGATGGTGAGATTTATTGGACATTAATAATCTTACTGACTGCTTCTCTGCGTCTGAACCCACAGAATGACGAGGAGTCTGGTGGTCAGCACTTTGGGGTTCGCGTGTGTCACCTGGTCAGTGATAAGAACCCAGTTCCCATGGTGCTGGAGATGATGCTGGAGCATGTGGAGATGCACGGCCTCTACACTGAAGGCATCTACCGCAAGTCTGGCTCTGCCAACCGCATGAAAGAGCTGCACGGGCGACTAGAGACCGGTTAGACTTCCTTCTCCATTTCACATTTACATAGCGGACGGTAATGCGACATGCATAAAATCATCTGCCATGGCTCCTTTACTGATTTTTCTGTTCATGTGTTTAGACCCCCACCAGGTTTGCCTGGAAGACTATCCCATCCACACGGTGACCGGCCTTGTGAAACAGTGGTTGAGGGAGCTTCCGGATCCACTCATGACCTTCACACATTACAGTGACTTCCTGCATGCAGTGGGTGAGGAGGCTTTCACCACCAGGGGGCAGCATTTTTTGCAATAGATTTTTTTTTTTCTCTTCATTTTTTTTGTTTGTGCTGCTGCCGTCTGAACTGTTTACACCATTAATCACTGTGGGTTTTTTTTATTGTTAGTCAGTAAGATTAAGCTAAAAGTTGACATGTAAGGTGGAAATTTGCTGATTACTAATATAAAAAAAGGCAGTGTCAAAAATATAATGAACTACTAGTTTACATAACATATTCAGAAGATTGATTTATAATGTATTTTTTCCTCTTGGTAGAACTGCCAGAGAAGCAGGAGCAGCTTCATGCAATATACAAAGTGCTGGAAGAGCTTCCTACAGCAAACTTCAACACATTAGAGCGGCTCATCTTCCACCTTGTCAGGTTAGTATTTTCTCACCTTGGGCCTCTTTGGTGAATAACTACATGTATTGTGTGTAACTAATAATGCCGCTTTTCCACTAGTACCTGATAGTACCTACTCGGCTCGCCTTGACTCGGCTCGCCTTGGCTCGATTGTGTTTCCATTACAAAAAAGTCCCCCTCAGTGTGGGTGGAGTCTTCACAGCGAGGCGGCCCGAAACTCCGGCGATATGTTTTGTTATGCGACACAAACGCGAAACAACTACGGAGGCCAGCAGAGAGAAACAAACAAAT
>JAVQJZ010196836.1:0-10318 GCA_036025355.1 Leiopotherapon unicolor | reverse complement strand
TCATATGAAACTTTAGCCTGTTCAGACATTTAGAGACATGTCCTAACAAACAGGTTTTCTTAGATGTTCCAGATCTATAAGGTAAGGCTGTGTGTATGTGATGTGAAAAATATTCAACTTTGATTGTCAGTATTGCCTCTTCTGAGCTAATGTTGCCTTGTGATACACAGTCCAAATAGTGTGTTTCAGATATATACATATATGTATGTGTGTGTTGGCATGAAAGCCCTATAGCTGATGTTTGTATCTTTCTCTTCTGTTTCTTGTCTCCTCCTGCAGTTTGCACCTCACCACCTTCTGCCTGCAGTACAGGCCCACGGTCGTGGCGTGTGTCTGCATCCACCTGGCCTGCAAGTGGTCCAACTGGGAGATCCCCGTGTCTACAGACGGCAAACACTGGTGGGAGTATGTGGACCGCACCGTAACGTTACAGCTGCTGGATGGTGAGAGCGCCTTCAAACACGTCTCTGATTTTCCATTCGTGAATTACTGTACTGTGTGTCGTAAAAATACTGTTTTGCAGTCATAAAAAAGCGTCATGCTGTTTGAGGTCGTAAAGATGAGCAATGTTTTTCACTTTCCCAATAACTCAAAAGTTATTTTCCCCCAAATAATTCTGCTCTGCAAATGAAATATCACAGTTTTAAAATTTGCTGCTAATTAAGTTAAGAGCTGCCCCATAACTGGATCTTAATGAGGCTGAATTTGGAGTCTGTCACAGCGTCTCAGATCAGTATTACAGACGGATTACATTAGAGTTAATAGAACAGCGGCCCTCTCATGTACTTGAGCTACAAGCCAAAGGCTGCCTCCCTCAGGCCACAAGGGGAGTGCTGAATTGGCGACAAAACTGTAGAGCTGAAATGCAAAATAGATTAACTGATTTAATCTTCAGCTTTTTTCATATTCAATTAATTGTCATTTTCCAAGCAAAAATACACAGTTTAGTCTTGACAGATGTGAAGAAATGTCTTTTAGTCTTATATGTCAATGAACTGTTAACATGGTAGTGGTAAAAATATAGAAGTTGCTAAATATGGGAAATAATGTGTAGACTTAGGGGATTTCACATGAGCACAACATTTTTAGACAGCTGAACATGTGGCTTTATTATCCAGGTAGCAGCCATCCTACGTCCCCCTACTGACGCTGCCTATGTCAATGTCAGTGGATTATAGTCTAAGTCTATTACTCTTACTTAACAGTATACTTACCTGTTTTCAGAACTCACCCACGAGTTCCTTCAGATCCTGGAGAAGACACCCAGCAGGCTGAAGAGGATACGAAACTGGAGGGTACGTCCGAAATCCTTCTCAGATGGCTGCATGTCTGGGAAATAGAAATGAAGTGTCAGCATTTCATGTTGAATTTGTTGTTTTTGTAGGCCATTCAAGCAGCTAAGAAGCCAAAGACAGAGGGCCCCACAGTGGATAGTGCCTTCCAGGGGACGTCCTTAGACGGCCTTCCTGGTGTCACCAACTCCTTCTTCCCCTCCACCTCCTCATCAGACTCTACGGACATGGCCTCCCTCAACACCATCGCAGCGTCGTATGCCTCTTACCAGCCAATGGACGAGCAGTCAAAGTCCTGCGGCTACGACCAGTTCTCCGAGCCTCACCCTTCAGACTTCATACTGGTGAAACACGAACATAAAGCTGCGGGCGGTTCTAGCAGTAAACACCAGCAGCTCGGCACAAACGCAGCAGCTTTTTCGCGGCCGCAGAAAGTCTTGACTTTGGAAAAATACAGAGAGAAACATGCTGCGGAGCAGGCCCTGCAGAATGGTATAAAGGAGGAGCCGAGCACAGACATGTACGCGCCTCCTCCCGCTCTCTCCTCGCACCACCACAAGAAACGCTCGCAGCCACAGCAGGCCGGCCAGTCGGGCGACAGCAGGAGAGATAAGCCCAGCTCTAAAAAGGCTCGGCTGCCTCCTTCTTTCTCCGAGAATGGCTCCGCCACGAGCGAGGAGCTCAAGATGAGAATCAAAGTTTCATCAGAGCGTCATGGAGGCTCTGAGCAGGGCGGAAAAGACAAGCACAAAGAGCACGGCGGCCACCGTCACTCGAAACACAGCCACTCGCACGCTTACTCCCTCAGCGGAAACGGCAGAGGTACAATAGACAACTCCTCCTTATCGCTACGAGCCCCCGGCGGCCACGACGGGAGCTCCTCTGGCTCGTCCCGCAAGAGGCCTCACTCCGACGCAGGGAACCACAACCACAACCACCACCACCACTCGTCCAAGAGCAGCAGGAGCTCCAAAGGGGGCCTCAGCTCGTCCCACTACTCCTCAGAGAGCGGCCAGAGGATGATGGAGCACCACGGCCACGACGGAACCAACGGCATGCTGACCTCCAACGGCCAACACACTGACTACAAAGACACTTTTGACATGCTAGACTCTTTACTAAGTGCCCAAGGAATGAACTTGTAACCCTCGGAGAGTCTGCAGTGTTGTCTAGAATAAGGTATTACCATGTTTAATAGAATTTAAAAAATGAATTTATTTGTCTTAAGTTATCTGAATTCTGCATCGCCCTCAGTCGTGTCTCCACACTGATTATCGATGGTTCTCGTTAGCTGTCAAAAATGTAAAATTATATGCATAGAGCTGTGTACTACTAGCTTGCAACAACAACAAAAAAAACAAAAACAAACCACGAGAAGTTTTAAGAATGCGGCTGGAAATATGGGATTTTAAACATTCTTTTAACGCGAGCAGACATGATTTTAAACGTGCATGTTTTCGGTCACAAAAGGGAAGACATAGCTAGTGTTCGCAACCATCGTGACAGTTTACAGACAGTTTTTTTTTTTTTTTTTGTATGTTAAGACATTTTGTTCCACTGAAAATCTCAGGTCTTGAACTTTTTTGATATAAGAACGAATCTTCCTCTGTTTGGGTTTATTACCTGTATCTGTGGAGATGTATCACCTCGTCCGTTTGTTGACGAAGAGGGCAGAACTATGGTGTCTGTCTTAGGAAACATGGTCTGCTTATTTTTCAAAGAGTACTTCAATAGTTCCAAAAAAAAAATACAATACAAATGTGAGGCCAACTCCATTTGCTGTCTATTTGCTGTCTATTGGGACTTCCAAGGCCGCACCTGAACTTAATGTGCAGACTCATTATAGAGCTACAAATGAAGTTTATGTTACATCTGCTGTGAAAGTGCATTTAAGATATATCGGCTAAAACTGCAAAAAGGCCTTGTGATTGTACCTTGTCAATCGCTATTCAGTAATATAAATGTTATTAACTATCAGAAAAATACAGATCTCTAAAATAAGATTGTGTATATAGGACTGTAGTTCAGATTTAAAACCGTTGGTTTGTTGCATCAGTCCAAACCTTCCTCCATTCAGTGTATCATGAGATCTAAAGCAGACTCTGTATTGATGAACATATCCTCGATTTGTGTATTGGGAGCCCAAATAAAGGTGTAAAAGATATTTTTACACATCACAGCGATTTTCTGTTCTTGTGTGTCTGATGTGTGGATTTAACTTTGAAATCTTTGGTTCAATTAGTCAGAGAGGGCAAACTTTTCTGTGATGTCAACATAAGAAGTTATAAGATTTTGCATTTTGTTTTCAGGAAGTTTCTTGCAAAAAGCTACAACTGCAAGTTATAATTAATTTCATTATCAAAGACTTTAATATTCTCAATTAGTTCTTTGATCTCTAAAATAAGACATCTCTAATAATGCTTCATTTTGTTCAACAGTCTACAACTCAGAATTACCAGAATATTATCAGAATATTCATCTGAAAAGGCAGCATTGATATAATAACCTGTCCACTGAAATGTGTATGTAATAATTTGTCAAATACAGAACCAAAGAAAGAGCTGATCCTGAAAAAAAACATCCATCCCTGGACAGCTTTGTTTATTTCTGTGGCTTCTGTCGTCTCAGCACTGACATCTATACGCGGTTGGCTCCCCCATCAACTCTGAACAGCCCAAGACCTCAGCTTGACATTATAAAATCAACAAATAAAAAGAACTTTGAATCGCCTTGACTGAAGTTTCACTCCCGAGTTAAAAAAATGCAGTCCTCGGTGGAAAAGAAAAAAATCTTAAGCCCCTAATTTTGGCCTGGGAAGCACATATAGCATGCAAGAAATGAATAGAACTGCCAAATCATGCAGATGGTTTAATCCCAGCCTCATAACATTGGATTTATTCCCTATTGAATTTAAGCCCTCGCTGCGTTTGAAGATAAAACAGTCATTTGTCAAACGCCGCCAAAGAAAATTCTCATCAAAAACAGAAAAACACAATGGTCACTTCCTGCTGTCTGTCTCCTCTCACACAGCTGATTGATTAATTGATTATGTCACAGGCTACTTACTGGACAATAGTGATTACATTAAATAACCACAATATCATCTCTCAATGCGGGCTATGTCTAAAACAGCTGCACTGGAGCTCTAATCGTGTGCTGAGGAGATAAGTAGTTGGGTTGCTGTGCTGCTGAATTAGTAATGTTAATGGGAGTAACAAGGCATGATTGGAAATGCATGAGCAGAATATTTGATTGTGCTTTTGGAGTTCAGGATTATTTTGTGTGTTGATGATTGCAGAAACGACGGGGTCATATTTTTCTTTCACTGGCTAAATTACCTTGAAGGGATTTTTTTTCTGCCCTTTTTGTTCTCACAGAAGGAACGAGCAGGGAAAGATTGTTTGACAGTGAAACCTGCGATTTGGTCCCTCCAACCAACCTCAAGGGGAGGGGTGGGGGGGTTTGAAGGTTTAGCTTTCCACTCGCACACAATCAAGCGCTGATGGTTCATTTGTGGGTGGAACATAAATCCAGTTCCCGATAATTAACCAGCACCCTCAGAGCAGACGCAGCGTTTTCACCAAGTATTACCTTCTAATTTTAGCGTGGAAGACAATGGGGAAATTCAGCGGGAGGACGTCAGTGAAAATTCAACCATCTGGACATTCTCGCATACTGGTGGGAGGGTGATGATTTATTTTCAGCAACCTCTCGAGCTGAATAAGAGACGCCTACTGCTCGAAAATCCGCAGAGAGGAAGAGATATGAGAGAGGCTTTTGTGAGCAACAAATCCCAGAATTAAGAGCCATCTGAAAGGAAAACACTGTCCAAGGCTCTTAATTACAACTCAAAAGACTGGAACATATATAGCCGTGCACGGGCAAAGGTCCCAGACACAAATACCATTATTATCATTATGACTGTTTCAGCAGCTAAGACAGCAAATTAAAAGTTAATGGATGATCAAGTTAGACTTTAAAAAAGATGATTGGAGGGTATTTTCTCTCTAGTCATGCTCCTTTTTCCTGCTGCCAGATAAATGGACGCAAAGAGATGACAGATCTGGATGTGTTTTGTTTGCGACGAGAAATATGAGCGTTGCCAGACATTTTTCACAGAATTGCAGGTTCGGAAGAAAAGTCCTTCCTCATGACATTGTGTCTGATCCATAGATGCTGTACTGCCTGGCGTCCACTAGATGGCAGTGTTACCTTTGGCCTTTAATGCCAGCAGGGCAGTTAGGCAGCAACACAAACGTCCAGCATCATTTTCTGGTTTTAGTGGATTTAAAAAAAAAAAAAAAAGCAAACAAGACGCAGTGCTGAATAACCTTGAGAAAGGACGATGCTTTTCATGCCATAAATCCAAGGTGCCTCTCAGCACACTTTGTGATCCTCAGTCACAGCCATCACACACACACAAACACACACGTGTCGGCTCGTGCCGCCACAAACTTTGGACTTGATCCATCTAATTAACAGATTCAGATAACTGTCGGACAGCGGAGGCTCAGAGGCATTCCAGGAAATGTCACGGCACTTGGTAATTTCAGCGGTGGAGTTGATCAAAAGGCCTTTGCAGAGCAGCATATGGTGCACTTACACCCATATGAGTCTTAATGCAAATGATGCCCAGGAAATTGTGCAGGAAAGTGGCATAATTATAAGCCATTGAAAGTCCATTGTCATTCCTGTCTGAGAGGTCTCTCTTGAAAAATCAGGAGCTGATGGAAACCCCTCTAAGTACCTGAGATAGAGCCGGAGGGGGAAAATGACTGGGCCTGGGCTGCCATTATGCCATGGTAGCGCAATTATATCCAGTGATTGGCAGGAGCATAAATTAGCCTCTGTCTTCATGGTGTGGTTTACTTTTTGTTTCCAACCAGTGCTAAGGTATCCCTTTTTCACATGGTTAAAAAGGAAAAGAAAAAAACAAAAAAAAGGAAGGCTGAAGCGCTCTCTTTAGCCAGCTGTTCTCAGTGAAAAACAAGATATTATTTCACAGTTCTCCTCTGTAATTATTCCCTTTACTACCCCAGTTTATTTCTCCGCCCGATGCAAATGCATCCTCTTGCGGCCTGAACACCAGAGATTCATGTTTGTGGTGGGAACCGCAGAGCACCAGCTGTCCTTTAAAAAGAGACAGCTAAAAAAAAACACACATACACACACATACACGGTTGATGTGAAATGTCTTCCTCCCTACTCGTCCCCAATCATCAATAATTCACCGGCTTCGACATTTGAACTAATTATGGTGCACCAATGGCCTATTTGAGCAGGGTCCTGTCAGATGAAAGCAGCGAGGTCCTTCCTGTCAGCCGTGGAGGCAGCAGAATGAAGCGACAGCAGTGGAGGCTGAAGCCATTAAAATGAAGGGAAAGCACCTCTAACAATCATACACCTCTGACACACACACACACACACACACACGTAAACAGAAACTGCTGCCTCAAATACACACACACACACACAAACATTTCCACATCGTCCTTTGCTGCCTCACACACACTCACAGATGTACCACACTGTCACAAACACACGCATAAAGAAAAAAAAAACATGAATGCCTTCCTCACACACACACCCACACTCCTACAGACATGCATAAACATGATGTGCTACTGTAGCTCACACACACCTAAACACACACACACACAGTGACGTGCCCGCCACCTGTGTGGGTTGTTTGGCCTCCTCATCCAGACCTCTCTGGTTTTAATTAGCCTGCTGCTGAAGTGTTTTCCTTTTTATATTCTCTGAAGGGCGATGATAACGGCTACAGCCGAGATGGAGGCTCTCTGCTGGTTTGTTTCATTAGGGAGAGCATAATGACCCTGCAATCACAACAACAAGAAAATACCTACCCTAATAATTATTTTCCTCCTAATGGTTCAGTTTATACTCTATGACTTTTGTCATCGGTACCGAAACAACTGAAAGGATTACTAATGATAATAATAATAATTATAATGATAATATATATATACATATCATCATGATATGTTAAATTTTCAATTTAGTGTCAAATATGTATTAACAAAAAATGATATACAGAGGGAATTAAACTAAAATGAACAATTACTTTAACGGTGAGTTTGCTCTTTAGCCAGGCGTCACTTAGAGGAAGAATTTGATATTTTGGGAAACCTGCTTTTTCTTACTCTCTGCAAGGAAGCAAATGCATGTAAATTCGCAACTGAATAAATCTTCAAAGAATTTCTGCAGCCCCCTCAGCTCTTTAACGTCTTTAAGCTCATTATTTTGGTTTTACAACCCACGACTTCTCTTCTGTTTCGGTTTCGTCTCACAGCTCCGGTGAACCTCATTTATGTTACTCAGCAACAAAGGGCAGAAAATTAACAAGTTGGTGAACATCGTGGAGCATCAAGCAGCTAAAGAGCCAGATATACACCTTATGTGTTGTTGGGGACCAAATTAGAGCTAAAGGAGGGGAAAATTGGACTCTCATTCGCCAGGTCATCACAAACACAACTCCAAATGAATTCTTATATCACTAAAGAGTTAGCCTCCATTAGCCTCGCACAGGGCTCCATGTCTATGGTGCTAATCAACGACTAACTATCAGGCAACAATGTCTTATAGAGTTGGCATCTGCTAACAAAATGATGAAGTCAACAAAGGCACAAAAAGAGTATTGACAGACTGCAGTGACTTCTTGGAAATAGACAGTTTGTGCAACTTGTTCGGAGAGCAAAGGGTTGTATTTCTACCAGAACACAGAGCAAACACAGACGTAGACCTTGTGCTTTTAATGAACTCTGATGTCTATCTGAAGTCTGTTTATATGTTGGATCTAAGACTTAGTCAAGTCCATCTTTGTGCAACTAGTCCCAGGTAGCACTGAGGTTCAGAGCAGAGAAAATAATGACAAAGCTTTCAGATATTTGAAAATGGTTGAAATGAATAAATTGTTGAGATAAATTCCAAAGCAGACTGGCTTTGATATTTCCAACCAGAAGGTTTGTGTACAAAACTGACATAAAAACATGAACAAACTGTATTTTATTCTACCTCATTAGCCTCATCTTCTGGACCATAATTTGCCAAAGTGATTGACTCGTTTGCTCATAATGATGCTTTTGTGAGGGGACTTGCCAGTGAAAATAACGTTCTACCACCAAGATGTAAGAAGTTCTAGGACGTCCTGCACTTAACACGACAGAGGCTGCTATTTGGATTCATCAGGTTTCCGTGGGAGATACAGCTGGGTGTCATCGGCGTAGAGGCGAAACAAAATGTTATGGATTATGTGGCCGAGTGGGAGTATGTGGAGGAGGATGAGTTGGTTATTGAGAAAGCTGAATTGGAAAGGTAGGAGTTGAGGCTTTCCAAAGCTGGATTTGGGTCGACAGAGCATAGAAATCTGGTTTTCTGTGTTTGCAGCGGCAGGGTGAAGCAGTGGGGGTGCTGCCAAGGGTTTATTGATATTTTAAGGTGATGCAGCACAGATGAAAATAGTGACTCTGGTTTCAGTTTTGAGATATGATAATGGTATCTTGCTTTTATAGCGACTGCAGTATCATAAAATGTATTACACAATTACGACACGCACCAAAACTTAATATTTTTATACCTGCTGTGCCAGACAAGCTCAGCAGGCACTCACACTCATAACACTCTAAATATGTGTATTTGTGCCCATATATAAGATTTTTCTTTGTTCACCTATGGTGCCTTAATGTGATGTCAAGTATTACAACACTGATGTTGAGAAAGTGACGCCGAAAGACTGTTTTGCTGAAACATCTGTAATCTACTATCAAAATCCTCAACAGCAGAGGTGTGTGTGTGTGTGAGAGAGAGAGGCAGCAATTCGTGCTTTTGTGTGTGCATTTGTGGGTGTAACAAAGCTAATCCTCTGTGTGCGTCTGAGAGAAATATCCCAGAGATGCACCTGCTGCTGGGTAATTCCTCCAGCGTGTGTTCATGGCCTCTTATCATCTGCCTTTTTTTCTTCCTTTGAATCAGTGTCTCATTAATTTGACAAAAACTCCATCGCTCATGCCAGCATGTTACAGTACATAAAGCCTATTTGCCTGTGTGGACATATTTATGTTTATATTGTACAATCATATAAAGTCATTACAAACCTTTATATAAGGATGCTGCATGTTTATTTATTTGCTCTGTTTATCTGAACATGTTTGATTGTTGTATTTACCGGTTGTATCATCTTCATTACTCTCCATCCGCCTCCGTTCCTCTGTAGCTAAAGTTCCCCAAAGACATTATTAAAATTTCCACTGAACTTCAGCGAATCTGTTAAAGATGCTGCGTGGTATGTCGAGAGAAATGTACTGCAGTCAGATATGAATGGATACGTGGATCAAATAAGAGACAGCGCTGTCTTTCTGGTGTCGCTATAGAACATTGTACAGCTCTCATTAGCAAGATTAATTAAACAAGAAAATGACACGAATGAATCGCAAATGAAGATTCTGGATTTGATGCATGCTTGGAAGTAACGGAGGGATACGAAAGCTGCAAATAAAGAGGTGATTCATGTGGGTGAGGCTGATGGAGGTTAAGTAAGGTTGTGGTGATGGAAAATAAACTACGCTTGAGGGAATAGTTCAGCATTATGGGAACAATGCTTATTGTTTTTCTGCAAACTCACCTACAATTCAAATATCTGGTTCAATGTCTGGTTTGTTTTCTGGTCGTTTTTCTTGTCGTTATTTCTTGTCACGTAAAGTTTCATGTCGGTTGTGTTTCATTCCATGTCAGGTTTTCATTTCTGTCATGTTTTAGTTTCTGGTTGTGTTTCATGTCGTCTTGTGTTCAGTGAGTTTAGTTGGTTTTCTTGTTGTTGTCATGTCCTGATTATCGTTTTGAACGTCATGTCTGTTGTCTGGTTCTGTTCTGTCTCGTCAGGTTAAGTTTCATGTCTGTCATGTTTCTGGTTCCTTGTTCTGGTGTGTCATGTTTTATTTTGAAATCAGCTCTCCCCCATGTTTCAGGTCCCTTTACTTCCTGCCATTGTGTGTTTCCCGCCTGTTTGA
>JAVQJZ010196774.1:0-11972 GCA_036025355.1 Leiopotherapon unicolor | reverse complement strand
GGTAGAATTTATAACAGAGCTGCTTTATTGGACCGCATTGGATGGTACACATCTACCTAACAAAGTGAACATTAAGAGTATTTAATAGTATATTAGTCCTTTCTCAGCACTGAATATTTGTCTTTTTGGTATTTTAGGTACATTTTCCACAAAATACTGCAGTACTTTTATTCTTTTAGTGGTTTGGCATTAACTCTCCAACATTAACTCTCCCCGTTTGGGGATCTGGAGGATTTACATACAACAGATCCACTTAAAAGACTGTTACACATAATGTAATGTTTTCACAGCGCATTGCTACTACTCAGGTAAAGCGTCTGGATGCGTCCTTCATCTGAAACATAATTAATGCTATCATATTAGAATTTAACGGGGTGAATCTAAAAGGAAGTCATCAGCATCTAAAACATCTGTTGAGGAAAAAGCTGTACCTACAGTAAGGGTGAACCAGTAAGCCAAAATAAACAAACCCGTGTGCGATCATTACGTTGCCCAGCATGCTCCATGTCCATGTGCCCCTGGCTGGTAATAACCTTTAGCTAATTACTATTTCTCCTGCATCTTAATATCAGTTCATAAAGCAATGCAGCGCTAATTAGGGAAAGAGAGCGAGATGATATCCAATTAGGGGCCCGTCTCTCGTCTCAAAACAAGTGAGCCGACCCAATTCATCTTCACCTTGCGTGCCCCACAGCTACATGGTCGGAGGGTGAGTTTCTTTGAAAAAGGATGGCCGGCGTTCCCTGATGGTTTACACCATTACCCAGTCAAAACATGTCAGCCCAAACAAAGTCATGGTAATGATGAGAACAAAACCGATGGGGGGATCAGCGGGCGTCTTTGCGGACGTGGCCAGAGGTCTTTCTTTTTTCCCCCGGCAAAAGGCTCTTGCTAGGCAAAGAAGAGAAACCTTTTCAGTCGAGACTTCAGATTTACACAAAAAGTCCATTTGGAGGAAGGAACTTCACCAGCCTCAAAAAAATAACATACATTTTACAGAAGAAGCTGGAATTCACCCAGCATACAAAGTACCTCGCAGTCTTTCAATCAAAAGCATCACAGCACTGACCACTTTTTTTTTTTTAATGGTCTTTGAGCACCCTAATGCCAAACTAATTACTTAAAATAATAAGCACACTTATTAAAAACCACTGAATCAAGGTGGCTGCATTTAGTGAGGGAAGAAAAATGAAAAAAAAAAATCAAATCACACAAAGTGAAATCGTGTCTTCGCGGAGCAGAAAGAAAAATATTCATCAGGTTCCTCTGCCGTGCGCGCACAAGTCACGCAAGAACGGCCTGCCCTGCTGGTCATTTCCTGTTTTAGTCGAGACTGGTGGGCGCAAAGCGGGCCCTTTTACAGACTAGAATCAGATTAGTGTCATGGGGCCGGCCGCCGTGAATGGGAGTCATGTCGGTGGGTGTCTGCGAGGGGTCCGCCTGTCACCACCCCGTGTCATTTCAGCCTGATGGCCTCGTCTCCGCGGACATCAGAGAGTAGCCGATGTAATCTGCAGTCATTCAGCGGTGACCTGGAGAAATGGAAACCCAACGCCGGCGGTTGAGAGGGGAGGGCTGAGACAGAGAGAGAGCGCGAGCGATCTGGTCAGCCCATGTATTTATCTACCTGACACTCTGAACTCTGCAGGACCCGCAGAAAACCCATCCCTCCTCCACCTCCTCCTCTTCCTCCTCCTCCGCCGCCGCCATATTCACACAGAATCCTAATGCAAGCAGCCGCGGTAAAGATGCGAGATTGAAGAGCACTCGGCTAATTGACTAAAATGATACATTAAGACATATGCTTACCTAATTGCAGGAATCGCTCCGCCATTCTCTTAAATTGCTGCATAAACACTCGAGGTTCTGGTAAACAGTCAAACCGGCTTGGTCTTGCTCCTGATCTGACTGATAATGAACTCATTTGAATATATTCCTACCCTGGTAATTACAATCTAATCGGAATTGATGGATCATTTGGGCCCAACCTGCATGAAACATTCATTATTACAAGCCCCGACACACGGTCAGAGCATTTTCCACATCAAACACCAGCGTTTAGAACTAGGAACAGACTAATGAGGTGGACACACCATACAAACGCATGAAAGCCGCCGCTGCACGCGTGCTTTGTGCACATGCATTGAGATGAAGCACACTCAGTCCTGTATGCACCTATCCCTGCATTATGAATAACCTGCAGCGCTGTATGGCTTCATACACAAGCAAACTCACCAGTGAAGGACACGGGAGCGATGGTATTGACATATATTTATTATGTGAACTCAAAACAGGTGTATGAAAAACACACAGAAAGGCTTCAAAAAGCCCGGACGGCCCCTCTGCTCTGCCCTTCCAAACAGCATATGGCAGAAAAACATGTCTTATCTATTGACATATTAATGTATTCAACTCCATTTTATTATTAGAACAAACATTAACATAATTCTCCACTTGGCGGCTGTCCAGCCATCTCGAGTATCTAGACTGATGGCAGCTTGGCTTGGCTTTCTCCACGTCCCTGACCTGCATTCTCAATGGCCTCCTCCAAAAAAAAAAAAAGAAAAAGAAAAAGAAAAAAAAAAGAAACGGGGGCTTGGTGCCTCTCGGCGGCAGAGGGGATTAGCCATGCAAGCACTTCCTCAATTTTGGAGATTTTGTTATTGAGTTGCACTTTGCCAATGCTAATTGCCTGTGCCCACGCAGGGTCAGAGAGGGCCACCTCCCCATTGGGATGGATCTCTCCACTTCATCTGGACATTATATTACCTCCGGCCATGATTTGCGTCAGCAGGCTCCAGTTTAATTCCCCTTAATCACATTCAGGCACCCTGGCAGAATCAATAAAGACACAACAGTCAGGGCCATCCTTTGTCCAGCGTTGCATTAAGGAGATAGATGCCTCAGCAAACTATCGCTTCACGGCTACATGTATGATATAAAACCGAGGGCTGCTGAGGTGAACCCTGTTGGTTATCTTGCAGATTTTTTGATGAATATTAAAGCAGAAGTGCCTCAATAGAAATAAAGTTTAGTCGTATTTGCTAATACTGTGTCTCTGTGTCCTGACAGTGGTACATCAGATGGATAATCTGAGAAAAATCTGACTTTTCTTCAGTGAGGGAGCACAAACTACCACCAAATAATGAAACATGAAAATGAAACATTTTCCTTTTTTCTATTCCAGTTTATAAAAATGGATGGGTAGATTATTCCGCCATTGTGTGTACAAAGTCAAAAGGGCTCCTGTATACTTCAGCGCTACTTCGCGTATCATCACCGCGGCGTCCTGAACTGGATCCATCAGCTGATGTTAGCTACCAGAGTGGCGGCTGGTAACAGGGAGACGTTTACAGGTCAACAAACAAATCGTGCAAAAAACGCTGGAGAGAGAGTGTGTGTGTGTGTGTGTTTGTACGGCAGCACACGTCAGTCAGACAGCATGCGAACAGATTTGTTTGCTATAGGTATGACTCTAATGTAACAAGGCACATATGCCCGTATTAACGGCCCGCATGCTCCGTCTGATGCGATTTATTGCCGCGATAATAAATGAGGGCAACACAAACAAAGCCGGGGAGAGATGAGAAGCGTGAGCGGCACTTCTTGAACCATAATATTTATCCATAGTGATCTCATCTAAAAATAGATCCCAGATGCACAGCAGGCCTACGTGCCTGCCAGAATGTGCGGTGAAAGCGTCGTTCTGCACATTTCTCCTGCAAGTGTAAACCAAGTATGTAATCTTCAACCTCCGTCATAAATGAGCAGCAACTACTCCTGCGCAGGTCTCTTCACCTTGTATAATGTGGGCCTGTGTCTGCCCGAAAAATACAAGCGACGTGAGGAAAAAGAATAAAAATGAATAGCTGAATTAGCTAAATTAATCGCATAAACGTCCGCCCAGGAAGTCATTCATCACTTAGAAAAATAGTATGATAATACTGTTGTGTCATTTCCCATTTTGGGGGTTAGAATGAGGCATTTTAGCTTTCATGGATGACATTGTTTTTGACACGCAGATTTCTTGGTTGAGCGTGGCGCCGAAGCAGTGAGCCTTTTATAAGACACGTTAAAGCGCCTCTGAACAATAGGGCACTTTTCTTTTTTTTTTTTGTTTTAAATCAAAGTCAAATTTAGGAAGCTTTGAGAGACTAAAGAGTCTTAATAACACGAGGGCAAGTCATTTGAAAGCAGCGTTGCTTAATTGTGGTGTGACGAGACTCGAGCACAGCCCTGTCAAATGTGTTCGCATTAACATACGGTTTTTATTTCTACACACAGCAACATTTGCAGTCATTTAATGTCATTTTTTTTTTTTTTAATATCTGTCCAGGTAGTTCAATATTCACCTTGAGGCTCGGTTTTATATAGCTGGCTAAATGCTCTACTGCTCCACTCCACAAGCTCACTTCGGGCTTTATGGACAATGGTCTTATAAAAGCTTTTTTATTTTTCACTTCAAACAGCGTCCTTAAAAAACCTTGAAACGAGGTTCGCGAGAGCGAAGCAAAACAATCGAGTCGCAGGACAAAACCAAAAACAAAGAGTTGAACGTTTAAATTGTCTCGGTAATAATTTTCTGTGGGTCTGTCACTGAAAGAAACCCATTTCACGAGACAGACGGTCATTTGAGATATTGTTAATATTTTTTTTTTTTTTTTAAAAGGGATTAGTACAGCTTTAATACGATTATTTTATTACATTTTTTGCTTTACTTTGGTGAAATACTTGGTGTGCATTACATTGCGGATATTTTGCAGTTGTGAGGCTTTATCTTGTGTGCATGTCAGAGTGTATTCTTGTGTGAGCACGGGTGGGTGATGTGTGTTCCAGAGACAGTATTTTCTTGTATTGATTCACAGTGGTGTCCCCGCGGTTCGCCAGCGTGGCCAACCAAGGACTGTAGCACACAGCATTTTAATCTGTCAAGATGTCACAGGCTCTGGACAAGAGGGGAAGAGAGAGGGATGGAGGGGTGAAGGGGGGTGGGGGGTTTGGATGGAAAGAGAGAGATGACACCCAACAGTCAATGCCAGCGCGGCAAACTGAGCACACACACACACACACACACACACACACAGGCACATGCACCTGCACAAAAACACACATAAAGCCTGCCAGTCAGTCAATCAGTCAATGTCCACTTGAGGGACTCGACTTCTGCCCTTTCTATCCCCACAGACATCTCAACACAGCTCACTGAGTTGTACAACAGTCTGCTGGCAGCGCTCGACTTCATACTCTGACCTCATCGATGGCGACCGGCGAGGACACAGTACATGTAGCGTGATGCGGAAAGTTTTGCACATCGAGTAACTGATTTACGTGCATTCTGGATCTCGTGTAACTTTCAAATTAAACTTGCCTGTTTCTATTTGTCAGTGTTGATGTTGCCAGCTGTTTTCTTTTTTTCTTTCTTCTTTTTTTGTTTACAACAGGCGATTCCCAAGACAGCCGCAGTGATGTTGCAGCAGAATGAGCTCCCAAGCAGCTTTTATAGGTAAACACGCCAAAAGGTAAGATGTAAAATTACAACGTTGCTTTCAGGCTGTACGTTGAACCTTGAGTGTGAAGTGGTTTTTTTTTTTTTTTTTTTTGTACACACCACAAGGAGGAAGTTTTCTCCCAGAAATAGTCAAGATGCTATTCCTGGGAGATTGCGCTGTTTCTTAAAAGAAAGTGGAATTAGGGAGGTGGCTGTTAACAAAGAAAACATGGGCCTGTGTTGTATATAAAGTGACGAAGCACAAATCTGCACAAAGTGCTAATATGCTTAGAGCATATTAAAGCATTTCAATGTTGTTTTCAAGGTGAAACTAAATTAAAATAACCCAAACAGTGAAAAATTCCCCATTCCAAAATTTTTCTAAGATAAACCTGTATTCACAACTACTGGCTTCAACATCAAACTGCTGCTTACATGTGGATGTGTCAGTACTAAAAATCAATTGAAAATACAGTATGTCAACATTCATATCAATAAATGTTCTGATGGTATGTTAATCTTCCCTGAGATGGTGGAGAAAAAACATGCATACTGCACAGTTAGCGAGATCACATCAGCGGCGGAACATGCACAACAGTAACTTTTTATCAGATGACGGCGATGCAATCCACTACATGCTCCAGCACATGCAAAAAATGCACTAATCCCATCATTCGTACTGTTTTGCCACAGTTTATTATCGGCTTTGGTGATCCTGCGGATATGCTTTTTTTTTTCTTCTTTTTTTTCTTTTCCTCCACACATTCTAATAAGGTAACAGAAGAAAGTCGAGCTCAGTTACGCTTGCCTCATTATGAGAAAAGCCATGCAGCATTTTACACAAACTAAGTTTAGCCCTTGCATTCACTTTCCAAATCAGGGAACAGCACCGCGCTACTAATTAAGAGCCAACCTTTTGTTTCCTCAGGTAAAAGTGAAAGAGTTATCTCGTTGCCCTCCTGTGCAGCTCTTGTGCAAGCATAAAGTTACTGCCGTCTGGACAGAAAAACACTTAGATCCAACACTAGCCCCCATGCAGTGATAAATATATTACTTTTCAGAAGCAGTCAGCTTAATGACTCACTAAGACTTTAAATATAAAGCAAATATTGACAGTCTGGGAATATGGGCTGTGGGTGTGGTTAGGAGGTGGTTTCTAAAGGAAAGAGGGAGGTTTCAGCAAAAAAGGGGGAGGAAGACGCATGTGCGCGCATGCCCGTGTGTCTACTTTGTTGGAGGCTCATCTATAATGTACAAAGACGATTAAGTTTGAGCAGCGGCTTGGGCAGATAGACAGTCAGTTGAGTGGTGAGGTGCAGATAAGAATGAATGCAAATATACAGCAAGAGTGACAGATTAACCTTGGACAAGGTTGAGCATTAACGCTGTGAGCAGGCAGGGAGCACTGTGGCGCCTGTTGAGGTAGAGCACACACACACGCACAAACACACAAGCACGCACGCAACATGCGAGACAAAAGGCGGATTTACACCCACGCAGCTAAAAGACTAAAAGACACGATACGAACACGCGCTCACTTATGTCTGCACATTAGCTGTGTACAAGACTGATAATTGATTATTCATCGATCACCGCGTTCAGTGTTGGAGGACCAGGCTACGTATTGTTTAAACAGACAATTTAAAGCTGCACTAAGCATAAATCCCAGCATCCAGCATGTTTTTGTTTGTTTGTTTTTTTAAACCTCCAGAAGGAAGTCATGATAAATTCTTCAAGGCACATTGATTACCGGTACGCTGCTTCCATTTTTATCTAAATTTAACAGCCATCAAAGTACTGTTTGTGCTCTCACACTGTGTTAGATTTCTTGCTCCGGCGCGTTGTGAATGTGCCCGCAAATACCTTCTTGAAGTCGAGAGTCAGGACTAACACTGCCAGCTTCATTACAAATATTTTTAGTGTCCCATTAAAATGGAATTTCTATTAATGAACACTGTTTGTCTTACGGTCCACATTTTGTCTGCTAAAGCCATTCAGAGTATTTACGTTCAGTGATCGCCTCACTGTAGAGTGGCTTTTATTGGTGGTGGCGGAGTCCACCGTGTTGGACTCTGATTGCTTCCTGAAGCGTGAGGGATTCACAAAAAAACAGTGCATGCATGTAATCCAGTGTGATTTGATCTTGTTTACTGTTCACGGTCTTTACACCATGTCACAGCTTTATTAAGTTACTGCTAATGAAAACTTCCTACTGTTGCTGCTGCTTCATATTAAGATATATGAAAGAGTGTAGTCATTTGTAAATACTTTTGCCTTTTAAAACATTTACTATGCCAGTGTTTGGTGTCTTTTTTTCAGCACAACATAACTTCTATGGCCTGACAATCATTTTTCACCTTGACATACTGTACAAGAACAACTGACATCAATTGATCACTTTGGCGCGATCGGGGACCTGTAAAGTTTAACTGGTGAAACACAACTTGTGAAGCAGCCACAGGAAAAAGATGAAATTGATGAATTTGCCAAAGGTTAGTTCTCAAAAATGCATCGACAAATCAAGACAGCAGTGATTTATGCAACTATTAACTGTTTCTTTTAAGGATATAAACTTGTTTAGCTGCTACTTGCTTTAATTAACCAGACATGGTTAAATCCACCATGACTCTTAAAATCTTAAAGACTACAATTTTAAAATAATGAGAAAACTATGCAAAACATATAATGCCAGCGCATACACAATAGTTCATCCACAGCAAATAAAACACCACCACACATGCAGAGTCACACACTGAGCTCACACACAACTGCTCGCTGTAATCCGTGATTACATGTACGCACACAAAAACACAGAGTGCATAAGTTCAACACAGTGTTAGCGGGAAAATGATGTACAGCGGTGCAGCACCGTGACACACTGCCATTAAACCTCGCTGCTACACAAAGACATGTTAAATATAAGGAGCACGTTGGATGATTTAACCAACATGGATCACGCTGTTGCACAACCATGACTCCCATTAGACACCGACGCAGAACACGGTGCTAATCCTGCCCCTCGCGAGCTCCAGAGGCACAAGGCACATCTCTTTCCAACCCTCTGCCATTACATACTGATTACTTTCTTGGAGGGTGACAGCGGAGAGCGAGCTAACCCACACTGCAGATGAATGATAACATCTCTCTCTCTCTCTCTGTCTCCGTCTCTTCCTCTCGCTCTCTTGACGTCACATGCAGGGAGACAGTATCCAGGAGCAGGTAAAAATAGTGCGGCAGAGGTATGAGACATCAGGTTGTGATGTGTTGAGCAGATGGAGGGAGGGAACGGTGAATACCAATAAAGTAGATGGATTTGGCCTGCGTGGCTCTAACTGTACTGTATTTGTCATGTTGCTCTGCGCCGAGTTCTTCTGAGGCCTCAGGATATGAAAACCGGGGGCCGGTGTGTTTAAAAAGTGAAGATGGAAGAAGCGGCGAGGCTGCGGGCTCCTGCCGGGTGACTTAATCTTGCGCCGGGTGTTATTTTTATCGCGGCGTGAAAGTGAAAACATGCTATCAGCGATCTGATCACGAGCACATGAGCGAGCGAGCCGTTTCAGCGCTTGAGATAGCGTCGCTGTCAAAGAATTCAAAGCGCGCGCTGTGGGAAATGTTAAAAAAAGATAAACGTCCTGCCGGCCCTGTTCAGAATGTGCAGAAATAATCAATCATCTATATGTGCACAGTATATTACCAAAGAAAATACACACCGTCTAATAATTCAGTGAGAAGCTCCAATTGGTCTTAACCGGATGAATAAGAAATGGCTGCAGTACGCTTAGCAGCAAATAAACAGGTTTCCTCTGGGAAAGCTGAATAAGAATGTAACAAAGTTAACTAAGCACAATGCACTTATCTTGGGTACTGGCCTCTTTTCAAGTTAATATTGAGACAAAATAAGGTTCAGAGTGAAATTGAGTTGACTTCACTTTTGCTTCGGGGATGTCAGCGGTGGCCAGTCGGTCCGCCAATTTGTTCCAGCCTGAAGCAAATGGAAAACAAACTGGCTACAATTACAGAGCGCTTTTATTAAAATAGTTATCTATTTTTCATAAAGTCTTGTACACACAGTTATGGTCCTGTGCTATCATGACGTTTTTTGTTTTTTAAGTGTAATGTTTTGAGAACTAGTGGATGAAGTTTAGCACAGACCTGTAGTGTGTGCTGTGCTGTCAGAAAACAAGGTATAGAAAAAAAATAAAACTATTACTTTAGCACGCTGATGAGATCTAGTCCCACAACTGGTATGACAAAAATCACATTTCCTGGAATAGAAAGTACACATACTCTTCTCCCATAGTAAGAGGCCATGATGCCACAAATGACCTGTTTGCCCAGACAACTGGATGATCTCATGCTGTTCTTCCATAATTGTAAACACTTCAAAAACTACTCAGTGATTTTCCATGTGAGCCTGTTTCCTGAGATTGTGGAAACACAGTTCATCCACCAGGCCCACCATGTAGACCCTTAGAACCAATTAGAAAACATTTCTCTCTGAACATTTCTCACATCACTCCAGTCCAATTTGCCTCGAAAAGACACCAACCTAATAGGCGGTAATGAAGGAAAAGAGAGTTTTCCACTGATTCACCGTCTCGCTAAAAGATTTTCCTTACTGCTGATAAGGGGCTCACTGTACGTGAAGTTCATAATAAAAAACCAACACACTGAGATGAACAATACAGCAGAATCGGGGAGGTGGGGCACGCTCCAAAAACAAGAACATCTGAACACAGGCGCCGGTAAAAGTCACAATTCATGTTCATTCGCTCGCAGAGAGCACCACTGCAGTCGCACACTGCATCGTGTACTACGCACAGAACACAAACACACACCGCGGAGTAAGAAAATCATAATTGGAATGACAGAGAGGGAGCTCAGCTGACATGCAATCCATGTAGTTTAATGGATGAAAACAGCGATAAGAAGCTTTTGGAAAGAAGCTGCTAATGGGTAAACAAGATGGGATGATTAATACATTAATACTTAAAAACAAAATTGCGTTGTGACTGATGAGGGAAAAAAAATGTAACTAAAAGGGTTGTTAGATTGCTATGAGGCTTTCATCATGTCACTTTTAGCCCTGGGTAATGCCTCCAGGACTGCAGAGTCAACACTGAGGATTTGATGTCTGCTCATAAACAGCCGCTACACGGAGACCGAGCTGTTGCCACATCTAATATAAGAAGATGAAACTTTGGTCCGTTTCTTTAGTGTTTGGCTGTTTGCTTCTCTCGGGCCAAGCTCATAAAAGGAGGATGATCGCTGGATCAACCGCTCATTTAATCTGGTTGGTGGCTGCACACCTTTCCAGTCCACCTCTGTTCTGAAGAGGGCTTTTGTGTGCCCCCATCTTGATCTTTTCCAGCCCGATGAGCCGCCGTGCTCTGGTCTGGCGATGAGAGCCGCATTTCCTGTTGTCACCGTCTGTGTAAATGCGCGTGAAAAAAAAAAAAGTTACTGGCTTCCAGCGTAACAGTGACTGAGTAAAAACCAAGTGCAAAGAAACATGGGGGGGGTGATTCTCTGTGCTTTAATAATCACAACAGGAGTGCATGAGGAGAATAAACATTGCTGCCAACTGGGCCGACTAACTAGACTGACTGTCACACAAACAGTGGGGAAAATAACACAGCGGAGATACTATACTATATTTACACTAAACAGGGTTCACAAAATTACCACGCTGCTGATGCAAAACAAAGTATACAATTTGTATTATCGTTGGACAGAAGTCTCGCTCTGGGACAGCTGTATAGCGTCACAATGCAGCGAGCAGTTGGGTGACTGGTGAGCCGATTTCTGATATAAGCTGCATTCTGGTCAAATTTCCCATGGCGAAAACAGGAACGCGTGCCAGGAAGTTGGAATCAGCACCACGGATAGCGGCTGTGTGGACTTGACAGCCCTGAGGCCGATCAGCACCACGGACAGAGGTTGGGATGCACACATTACTTACAGTGTTCAATTTTTTGACTTTTAAAGTTCATTCTTAACTGGGAAATAGAAATGTATTTAAACTGAACAAAAAGGTCTTAAAGGGGCAACACATTGATTCTACCCTTAATAATCATGGACTTCTGGATAAAACCAATTGTATAAAGTCTTCTTTTGCTCTGGAGAGACATTCCCAAAGTCTACTAAACCAACCCTGGTGACATCATGACCCTGATGATGTCATCAGCAATAATCTTGGCTTCAGCCTGGACACTGTATCATATTGTAAAGGAGCTGGAATAAAGGAGGCAGGGCACATGACATGAAATACACAACTGCATGATGGGAAATGTAGGCTCAAGCCATTTTGCTCCTTTACTGACGCAAGAGGCTATTGACATTTTAAAATCTACAGTAAAAAAAAAGTAAAGTGAGTAAAGAAAAACCTTATCTGCTGAAGAAGAAAGGATAAAGAAGAAGAAGAAGAGTTATCATCAAGGTGCAACAATTTAGTCAAATATTTGCATTTTGTTTTGACCAAACC
>JAVQJZ010196685.1:0-15419 GCA_036025355.1 Leiopotherapon unicolor | reverse complement strand
ACTAAATGAAAGGAAACAAGAGACTGAGCTCATTGTTGGCAGTAAGAAGCTACTTGATTGATGCACTTCTTTTTCCTATCTCTCTCTCTGTTTCTGCCTCATTTTGTTTCTTCCTCTGTTTTTGCTTTTTTTTTCCTCGTCTCATGTCAGGAAAAACAGGAGGCAGACACAGGAAGGAGGGATTTCTGCGACCGTGTCTGGCTGTGAGATGGGAAAACAGATTGTATCGAACAAAGAGCCTTTTTTCTTGAAGCGGCGTGACACTGAGATGCATTACTTTTGACAGGTTTGTTTTTTTATTGCCTTTATGAATCGATTCATTCTCGTTCGCCCTCTGTTTTCTCACAGTACACAAGGAAACTGATAACAGCTACAGTAGATGACAAGATTTTAGGGTACAGAGTGAAAACAATCATTTGTAGCACTCCCCTGCATGCTCTTTGTGTTCTCATTTATGGAAAGTTTTTTTTCTTCAAATGAATCATTTCCTCTCTACCTGGTAGAAAGCAAAGAAAATATACCCAACAGAGGAAGCTGATGGCTGTTTAACATTCAAAGCCAGTGTGAATGTCTTCCTCTCCCTCCCTGTTGTCCTTTAACCTTTAGATGTTATTTGTCAGTGAATGGATTGGACAGTTTAAAGTGAGTTTGTATCTGAGTGCTTGTTGTGCGATGTGTTTGTGTGGTATGCAGTTCTCTGCCTGTATATTTGGGCCCCCAGGATTCCTGCTGACAGGCAGACTGGAGCTTCGGGTCTGAACCGGCTCCACCGGCCCTCTTTGTGGCTGCGCTTGTTTGGGCCCAGTGGTGCTGAGTAGCCGGCTTGTCTGTCCCAGTTAAGCCCCTGATTTTCATCCCAGCTCATTCCCATGCAGCCTTGTTGGTGCAATTGAGCTGGGGGCTGTTTTCTACCTGTCTTGTCTCAGAGTTCAGAAATGCACCTGAGAAGTCCAAAGTTATCAGTGAAGTGGCCAAGATCAGCAGGCGGATTAAAATAAAGTGGTAGGTTCATAAACTTCGCTGCTGGCATGATCCTTTGTTCATTTATATGCCTCTTTATGCATCTATATCTTCAGACAGTGTTTTGCTTTTTATCACACTTGATTAATTTGGGAGTCAACATTGTCATTGATATCGATAAACTATTCATCAAAGTTGTTCAAATAAACTCCACCTTGATACCTACGACATTAAATCACTGCTCACATTAATGCATCAGAAATAATAGAACAGTACTAGTAAAGTATTAATGAAGATACATCATTTAAGGGAATTTTGCATAAGAAATGTGAAATCAAGTAAGAAGTGCACTTTGCTGATGACACTACTCTATTTCTTACTTTTAGGAAAAAATTTAATTTACATTCACTGTTTTAATAGGTGTAATACAAAAAAAAGTGGTACATTTAGTTGGATGTTTCTTCCATCTCTGTGGACAAGAATGTACAAAAAACACACATAATGATACGTTTGAAGAGCACACTCTAACATGAGGAACCTGTTTAATGATTTTTCTGGAACTTGGTCGTTTCCTAACTTATTTTCTTGCCTTTAAAGAACAGACAAGATCGTTTCATGTTCAGGCCACTGCAGTGAGATCACACTCTCCCTGGTGAGGACTAACGGGTTGGTGAAATTAATCTTGTTTCATTTTGTCCTGGAATTTGTGGTAGCAAATCAAAATTTGAGGAGTGTTTCAGTAAGTCAATGTCTGAACTAAGAGTTTCTATTCCAGATTAAGGCCTGCCCCTTAATTTACACGCCGTCTGGGATGCAGAGCCTTGGACCGGTGATGAAGGTGGGGCTGAGACAGTAGTATTTCCAGCCCGTTAGTCAGGATTCAATTTGGTTTGTGGCCATGTACATTCAGCCATCAGCGAGGTTGAGGGATGATGGCGGAGAGGTTCACACTGGGGATTCTGTGTGTAAAATGCCAGAGCACAAAGCAAGCGTTGAGTGTTACGCAGTCAAACTTATCTGGCAGCAGTGTTTCCTTGGCCTGACATCAGTCTGAGTCCAGCAGCATTAAGATTCTGCCCCGCACCCTTTTTCCTTGTAAGTCCTGCAAATGAAATGGTCTCCTCATGTCGGACACATGAATCAGCTGTTTGACTTGGCCCTTTAGAGACTCCAGCGGCAGGGAGGGAGGAAGGGGGAGAGGTCTGCAACGCCCCCTTTTCTTCTCTCCCTGTGGATGTTTAATCTTCAGGACATATTACCTCAGTGACCAGATCTGAGGCAACGGCCGTGATTGTCCAAAAAATCCAGAGGGCCGAAACAATTAGTGTCACCTTAATGATGCAACCAAAACATTACTCCTTAGTGACGGAGCCTTTTAAATCAACAAACCTCTGCCAGACTTACAGTGTGCCATCTCGTTTAACCTCTATTAACAGAGACCAATTGGAATTCAAGACACTGTGTTGTTGTTTTTCTTGCTGAAAAGCAACGGCGCTCGGAGGCCAGATAGTAGAGTCAGACGGGACTTTATTTACTGTCTCCCAGTACCACTGGTTTCCACTCCCTGTGATTTTATGGCCCTGTAACAAAGAGGTCCTTTATGTCCCACTGCTGTTTTGGTTTTACTACCTGTAGAAACGCCACAGTTAAATGATTATACCACTGTTTCTACTAGTTGAGTCTTTTTCACAGATTTCCTTTGGAAATCTTTCAATGCATGCTACAGTTTTATACTTTTGGATGCGTCTTTCCTGCTATTTCCCACTAGCAGGAATTGGCTGTCATTGTTTTCCATTCATTTCTGAGAGTAAAATAAAAAATTCAGTTTTAATACATGGATTTCTTTTTCACCTTTTCTTTAAGACGGATTGGGGCGTACTCGGCATGGTGTTTATGTTCAGTCTTTATTATGTAACTGAAAATGCTATTTATGCATATTTTCAGTATGACAACCTTCACTACTTTAAAATGAGATCAGACTACACAGTGATTGTAGTAAATAAGCTAGTATATTTGTAGTGCATTGGATAAAGCATCTTCTTTTTAAGAACAAAATCACATTGTTTTATATCAAAGTAGTTCTTCTTGTCTTCAGGGATGTACACTTAGAGGAGGAGAACGTGCATTCAGTGACAATCTCATCTCTCCCAAATCACATCCTCCTCAAAAAGGGAAAGATCAGCTGGAGTACACCGACATAGCCGGCCCTGCGGTTGTCAAGGTAATGGATAAAAATGGTTTTGTAACACGGCTTCTGGGAGTCCTCCTGGAGTTCAGATTAGGTCTTCACTCCCCGCTCCCTCCTCCCGACATCCCACTCCTCCTCATTTCTACCACCCATCTGTCTTTGGAGCCAATAGGACGTCTAATGAGCCCAACATAGTGAAAACCCCAGAGTCCTGCAGTCTCTCCGGAGCCTTGGCTACAATCTACCCCTGCTGTAATAAAAGTCTGAAGTCCTGCGGCATGACAGACAACCAATTCTAGATGTGTGAAGATCTGTTGT
Organism: Leiopotherapon unicolor; assembly: GCA_036025355.1. Lineage (NCBI taxonomy): Eukaryota > Metazoa > Chordata > Actinopteri > Centrarchiformes > Terapontidae > Leiopotherapon > Leiopotherapon unicolor. Next base: position 11,953 of record JAVQJZ010196685.1, on the reverse strand, counting down.
CGTGTTGCCAAGATCATTTTCAAAAACACACTTTTTTTGTTTTTGCTAAGATCACTCGTGCTTTTTTCTCGAAGTGCAGCATCCTTAATTTTGAGTAAGGACCTCTTTGTGTGAAATTGAAATGAAAGTTTGTTAAACACGCTCTGCAAACACACTTCATCATATGTCATGTAAAACTTCAATATTTTTCAATATTAAATTTCAATAAATGTAATATGTCATAAGCGTGACATATAATGATTATCTCATTTGACTGATATTCTAATCATACAAATGTTTTCTTTACAAAATGCAACATGTAATAATTTAAATGTAGTCAACTGATATTACGCATAGCAGGACAAAAAAAAACTTTTTCAATTACAAATGAATTAATGATATTTTTTAATCCAGTATGTTGAGCAGCCACACATTTATCCTCTGAAATCTATTATTTTTTAACAGTGGGACGCAATTCCCTAAATCTAGCAGACTTACATGTTGGATGTTGTCCTCTAAGTAACATGTGCAACACACCAGTACATGTAATATTTCACGCTTTCTCTGTTTATGTCTCTGGTTAGAGGGTGAGGACCTCTTCCCAGCAGCTCCGTCCCCTTTTGTTCGATCAAACTCTGTTTCTGTAATTCTGAGGGTGCATGTGTGGTCAGGTTGAATTGGTTGCCAGACCCTGTCACACACATTCCTTTTCATTCAGCTGGAACAGAAAGAAAGAGAGAAAGACAAAAAGGGGTGCAAGTAAGAGTGAGCGAGAGAGTGAGTCAGAGGCCGGGGAGAAGAGGAGGAGTGAGAGAGAAAGCCAAGAGACATTTGTAGTTGAGTGGACGAGCACAGACAATCCCTGGCACACAGCTCTTTGAGTGTCATGTAAACCACCCCTTCGCTCTCCCTTTTTGTCCCATTCACTGCCTGCCACCCTCCCTTCTCTCTGCCGCACCCTGTGGCCTCTCTGCTTTGGACTTGGGGGGTTCGCTTGCCTCTATAAAAGCCCCCTCTGTGCCCTGACTTGAGTTTCATTCCCCATCATGGAGAGTCAGAGAGTCCAGTCCTCGTACAGGAAGCGTTTCGGGCCTCAGGGCTCCAGCAGCACCACACTCAGAATCGGAAACCTCTCCTCCAGCCGCCTCTCCTGGCATGGCACCCCGAGAAACCTCACCCACTCCAGCCCGATTTCCCGGATCTCCCTGGGCTCGACCAACACGGCCCTGCTGCTGGGGAGCCCCGGGGACCGGCTGGACTTCTCGGCTGACTCCCTGATGAAGGCCCAGTACAAGGAGACGCGCACCAACGAGAAGATGGAGATGATGGGCCTGAACGACCGCTTCGCCAGCTACATAGAGAAAGTGCGCCTGCTGGAGCAGCAGAACAAGGTGCTGGTGGTGGAGCTGAACCAGCTGAAGGGGAAGGAGCCCAGCCGCCTGGGGGACATCTACCAGGAGGAGCTGAGAGAGCTGCGCCGGCAGGTGGACGGTCTCACCGCCGGCAAAGCTCGGCTGGAGATAGAGAGGGACAACCTGGCTGCAGACGTGGCCACGCTCAAGCAGAGGTAAGAAGAAGCAGGGTGGGAGGATCGTGTTGGGGTGCTTCCACCCTGCTATGTCTTCATTATACTCTTAAAAGATCGGCGTCACGTGTACAATGTAAACCAGAAATGCTGACCTTTGTACACCACTTGTACCTTCTGTTGATGAGATACATTTAAGGTGCCTGTCAAACCTTTAGAGAATTAAAGATTTCCTGTACTTCTTAATAATAGTACATTTATAATGTAAAAACATGGTGATAGATACCTTCACAAAGTTTAAGTTTAAATCTTAAATGAAGTTGTAAACTAAACTAATCACAAAATTTCTGTTTATCCTCTTTTTTTATTGCGTTGCTGCTTTTTGTGTACACCTCTTTGGTTCACAGTAGTACTCGGATTACGTCATGTCCAAGATATTCGTCACCATCAAGAGTTGCTCATAAATGTGTAGACAGAAGCTTTTGACGCTGAGCACTACTTGTGGTGGGATTTTATTAAATGTCAGGACAAAATATTAAATTCAGCTCACCAAGATTTTGTGTCCCTCAGAAAAAAAATAAGACAAGACTCGTTGTAGAACTGAGTTTTTTCTTTCTTCAATTACGAAGGCATTTATATGCAGATTCGGTCTCTCATTCGCTGGAATGCAGACCGCTGTGCTCCCTCCAGCTTTACCCCTGGATCCCTCTTTACAAACTTGATCCTGACTGAACCCCTCGCCGCCATTGAGCGAGTGTGGAGGAATGAGGCGAACACAATGGCAGCTGACCACAAAGGGAGCAGGCGGGCAGGCAGATGTTCTCTTGTCTCTGTGACTTCAAAACACTGATTGACTGCCGATGCATTTCAAGCTTTTTTCTCTTAAAATGGACACGTAACATGCATCTATAATTTTATTTAGTCTTAGTATTTAGGGAAATAAGCAGCTGCATGTGTCTGAGGACAGAAAAGTCTACTTCAGTCACTTTCCTGCCCTTTGATTAACGAGCAGCTGCTGCTCCCAGTGAATAGTGATGGCCGTGGCTGAGAAGGTCAAAGGTCACTTTTGTGATTTCTGCTGCTTTTCTCAAATCTCTCCTTTCAGCAAAATCTGCATGAAGCTGTACAGATGTTACCCCACGTTTGGGCGTTTATGTTTCCCTGCCTCTGTGCATACGGCAGATGGATTGCAGGGTGGTGTGTGTCTGCGTGTGAGGCTGTGCGTGCACACATAGACCCTTTGTGTGTGTGTGTGTGTGTGTGTGTGTGTGTGTGTGTGTGTGAACTCCATCCCGTGGGAAAGGCCTCTGGCTGTTAGATTGGAGTGAATGTGTAATGATGCATAATCTGCCCTTTCAGCTGAGCCCCGGTCGTCCTCTGAAATACAGATAGCAGCTCTGAAGCTCACAATAAAAAATCTGATCAAAATGCTTGAAATAGATTTTCAGTTCACAGTTTGACTCTTATTACAGGAAAGTCTAATTTGAATTGCAGCTATCAGGCAAAGAGCAAACTGAGAACAAGAAGCTTATTTTATTACAGAAATATGTTATATTTACAATGTATTTATGTTTGTATGAAATTTTTAGGATGTTGCTTCAATAGAATAAATGTACCTAATAAATATAACAAAGACTTTTATTTGGATGTTTGGATGTCATTTGACTTTTAATATAGATTCTTTTATGGTAAATGCTCTCTATTTCAAGCTGTCACTCCTTTTTGTGACTCATTCAGGTTGCAGGATGAGACTGGCCTCCGACAGGATGCGGAGAACAATTTGAATGCTTTCAGACAGGTAATTCCATTGAAATGTCTCTGAATTCATAATGTAAACGATTTATATGTTCAGTGGGTCTGGCCGTCCACCCTCATTCCTCAATGTGCCTCATTCTTTGCAAAGGATGTGGATGAGGCGGCTCTAAATCGAGTCCAGTTGGAGAGGAAGATCGATGCCCTGCAGGATGAAATTAACTTCCTGAAGAAGACTCATGAAGAGGTAAAAGTCAAACTGAATATAAGAGGAGAAAGAAACTATCACCATATGTACTAGCATCATTTGAATGTCAACTTTTCTTCCACCACCTTTCCCTCTCTCAGGAGTTGCGTGAGTTACAGGAGCAGATCATGGCCCAGCAGGTGCATGTTGACCTGGATGTGTCCAAACCGGACCTGACTGCAGCTCTGAGAGACATCAGGGTCCAGTATGAAACCATGGCAACCTCAAACATGCAGGACACGGAGGAGTGGTACAGATCTAAGGTCAGAAGAGCTTTCATGAGGTCTAACTTAAATTTTCCCTGTGAGATATGCAGCAGAGGACATTGCACATGCTTACAGGCTGTTTGACTGTTTTTGCACACAGTTTACTGACCTGACAGATGCAGCCAATCGAAATGCAGAAGCCCTGCGCCAGGCCAAACAGGAGGCCAATGAATACCGGCGTCAGATCCAAGCAGTGACCTGCGATCTTGAGGCTCTCCGCGGGACAGTAAGTCCACTAAACCACAGACAACACTGTGTGAACAATACACTTGCTGGTGTAATCCATTTCTGATACGATGAACATGATTAAAACTGGGCAATGTTAGTCTTTTCTACAGGGAAACTTGTACTTTAAATGACACACGTTGCTGTGTTAGCTGAGAAAAAGTCAAGGATGTTTATATCACATCTTACGAATAGGATATAAAATGCTGCCCAATTTCTAGGAAGTCGTGGAGTAAATGAAAAATTAAACACATCATAGTTGAATATATAATCAGATGGCCCACAGTGATCCCTGTAGGCTTGTGCTGCGGCTTCATCTCTTGCTTGACTCGGGGACCTTTTGCCATCAGTCTGGTCTTCAGCAAGTGAAACACATGCTCAGTCTAATTGAGGTCATGTGACTTACTTGGCCATCTGTTTGGCCCCTGGAAACCTTGGCTTAGACCTGAACTCAAACTATGCTGATAAATCTTTCTGATAAGCAATCATGCATTTGAATCTCTTAAGTTAACACATGAGTGAACCAAAATTACTAAAAGGGCATAAAATATAGTTTATATCAAACACGTTCGCTGCAAACACATGTTTTCATCAAATTGTTGAGCTTAAATGAGGACGACTGACACCACAGTACCACTTGTTTGCTGCTGCTAATGAGAGTAAAAATTGTGCTCTATTTTAATACCAGACATGTTAATGTATTCCCAGCCTCTGCATTGTGCTAGTTGTGCTAGCTGGCACCACTTGTAGCAGTAAGTATTATTACATTACATTACATTTATTTGGCTAATCATTTACAATAGTTAAACCAAATGTTCAAATGTTCAAACACTGAAGTCTCTATATAATTCATCTAAAAAGATCCCCAACACCAATTGCTGTTTTATTTCAAGATCCCCATGCAGGATAACCAAAAACAGGCATAGCGATTGTGGTGGTAGCAGTAAAATAACAGAAGTAGGAGTATTAACTAGTTATCGATGTAGCAGTGTTTAAAGTAATCACTCTGTTAATGAGATGTTGGTGTTTCCTCCTCGAGAACGAGTCTCTGGAACGACAGCTCCGGGAGATGGAGGATCGCTTCGCTATGGAGACCACTGGTTACCAGGATACGGTGCATCATCTGGAGGAGGAGATCCAGGCGCTGAAGGAGGAGATGGCGAGACACCTGCAGGAGTACCAGGACCTCCTCAACGTCAAGCTGGCCCTGGACATCGAGATCGCCACCTACAGGAAGCTGCTGGAGGGAGAGGAGAGCAGGTGAGGTTCGACACAAGCGGGAAATGTTGGTATGTGAATGTTTTTCAGTGAATGTAGCTGTCCCATTTCTGTTCCTCCAGGATCACCATTCCAGTTCAAAGCTTTTCCAACCTGCAGTTTAGAGGTCAGTATAAAATGTGACCCCCATATTCTTTTTTTGCGTTTTTATATTCAATTATCAAGTAAAAAAGTGCAAAATAATGTTTAAAAACCATGCATATCTGGTCTGGGTAGTTGTCTCTTTGCATCTTACATGCTTTTTGCACCTCTAATATTCAGGACCATCAGCTGGATATATGATTGAGCCACTCTTTAGATATGCTGCATTTACTTCAGTTCTTCATGACAATCTTTGAACAGAGGATTATAAACTTGCATTTCTTGTACCTAAACACCCCCCCTCTTCCTTCTTGTATTGGTTGATTAGAAACTAATCTGGACACTAAAACCCCAGAGGCCCACGTGAAGAGGAGCATCCTGGTCCGGACTGTGGAGACCAGAGACGGGGAGGTACGTCCTTTCACAAAACAACACACTTTAACACACTCAAGCCGAAGCAGGCCAGTCTGCGACATTGCACCCATTTCCCTCTGGAGGGCAATGTTGAACCCTTCTGCAGGTTTTCACACACACTCACTGACGCTCGGCGCACCTGATGCCATACACAAAACTCACCAGAGATTTGTTCTTTCTCCTCTCTGCTATTTTTAACTCTGATCTCCCTTTTCTTGTCAGATCATTAAGGAATCAACAACTGAGCACAAAGATCTTCCTTAAGCCTTTTACAGCTGGCTCTCCCGTCTTGTCTCCAGTCACGATCTGAGGATTTTGAACTATTCTGACAGCCTTTTTCCAACGAGTTTTCAAACCCCAAAGCTGCCCAGTCAGAGCCATTACTTCATAATTTCATTTTTTCTCTTCTTTCATCATCACCTGCAGGATAATACGCTGACATAACCATTAAACACTCAAAGACTGCCTCATTATAATTTCTGCTTAAAACTCCAAAGTTTAGCTTTTGTTCCTCACAGAGAGCTTGAGTTGGGTTTAAGTGAGTCTTTAAAAGGTTTGTAGATTGATCCAGTAAATAGGAAATGACTGGTAACCTGTTTTACTTTAACTTGGACTGACCAGATTTTTTTAGAATTGTTTTAGCTGCCATAGACGAGGCCTTGAAAAGTAGTGATCGAGTTCAGCTAATGTGTAGCGTGGCGGAGGCGGACGTGTGGCTATGTGTACGTGAAATGTGTCGAGGGAAGTACAAGAGGGAGTTGCAGAGGTCAGAACTGGATTTAGGCGAGGTACGAGAGATGTGTGTATATTAGAGCAGCGTTAGACAGAAAGACTTTGGGCTGTTTTTTAACCACTGTTTGGTGCTATTTTAAATTTGATTCCTTCATTATAGCAGCCACGTCTGATTGATTCTAACTGATTCTTCAGTCTCATTTTTGCATACCTGTACAGGTGTTTTCATTAGCACATTCTCTGTCTCACCTCGGGCTGGTTAGACGTGTCAGTCTTTTTATGATTATTTGCATAACAGCCTGTTTTTGCTGTGTTCATGCTGCAGATACTGAATGTTTATGTGCTTTCCACTCAGTTGGCAGTGACCATGGCAACCTTTACAGCGGTGTTACATGCATACTGTTTATAAAAAGTGTCCCATTGAACAAAACTAACTGCAGACTTAGAAAGGTCCGTATAAACCTACACAGCTCTGAGGGGAGGACTGATCAGCCAAACTAAACAACCGCGAGTGTGTGCGTTTAAACTTTCTAGAGTTTAAACTTTCCTCCATCACGTCACTTCTGCTCTTCACCATCCACTGCCCACTCATCACACCCCCGGCTGGTGATGTCCCCTGCTTCCCGAACACAACCTGATAAGACATCATCATTTTTTGACACCAGGACTTGTCAGGGCACGCCGACTCGTCTAGCAGAGTCGATAAAGGACTCAGCCAGGTTGGAGGTGTGGAGGTGTGGAGGGGGTGTCTGGAAATGACACGACTTTTGGCCTCCAGCCCTCCAGATTCGCAGGCCGGTTCCTGCAGCGGTGTCTGATAGAGGGGAGCGAGAGGATGGACGGACGTCACAGCACAAACACTGTAATCCAAGCCTCTCGCTTTGTGGGAAGCCCTGCTGACTGAAGCCGTGCTGACAGGCTCTGCCACTAATGAGAGTGGTTCCACTCCGAAAGCTGGCTGTCGCCGCGCTCGTCGCCAAGGACACGCTGCGAATTTGTGCTCCCATGTGACTCCCGCTTTCTCCCCTCCGCAACTTCCACCTCACATCGCTCAGCCCCTTGTTTCTCCTCATAACACGCAGCCCACTCTTGTATTGTTTTTCATTTTGTTGCGTTGTTTATGTCGATCATAGGTAGAATTTCTGACTCCTGAGTCTTGTAGGCAAAGACGCAGCCGAATCCAGCTTTTCTGTTTTTTGAGGAAACCTGTGCAGATGTGAATATAACATTAGCTCTGACCAATAAGCTATGATGTCATGTTAACTTAACAACAATAAAAGACTGTGTTTGTTAGAGCTCTTGTTTCAAGCCATCAGCTCATGTTCATCAATGTGTTATTAAATACTGACACATACATACAGTACATCAGCTTTCCAGTCACTGAAATGAGTGTTATATATGCTGACAGCTAACTTATTAATAGAGGGCTTGCAGCAGCAGACAGACACTATTCATCCTGACTGATTGTTTCTGCCCGTCGGCCAGGCCGTGCTGCTGAGCAGATGGGTTCACTTCCTGTAATATCACGGCTCATTATGAGTGTATCTGTATATCTGGACGGAGAGATAACCGTGGCCGTAAATATCATTGTCTGGGATGCAGATAAACACCTGCTCTGAACCGTCAGACACCTTAAAGTTTACCAAAAGTTTAGTCCACATAATCTCACTTCATCAGTTTTTTTTAATCATTACACAAGTGCTAAATATTTTCGAGAATAGTCATCTAGGATTTAAATAAGTCATGTTCTTTATGGCTGTTTGGTTTGGTTGTCAAGTGCTCGTATGTACAATTAAACAACGCCCTGATTATTCCTTCTGTTCCTTCTGTCTTCGCTCTATGAAGACATTTTGAAATAACTGAAGGGGGGAAAGAAATCACAGTCGTCATTCTGCACATTTCATTAGAGAGTTTAACCAAATCAAACAGGAGGCTTCAGCAGTGTTATTTCTCCACTGCAGCTCAGCGGGGAAACGCTGTCTCGGGAAAAACAAAGAGGGAATTTTATTCTTCAAGACTTAAAAACTGGAAGACGTGCACTTAACTTACCTTAACTCAGACTGCTCACTCCAACTTCTGATAAACTAACACTGGAAAAAGGGTTTTAACAGAGGTGGAATTATCACAGAAAGTAAAAGCTGTCTCATATGAACCCATTCTTGAAGTCTCGTGTTACACCATTTCAACCACACATCCTTTTAAGAGCCTAACTGGGTCTGACTGGCTGCTTTCACTGCAACAAATACTGAAAGTCCTCCTAATTAGGAAAGCTTGGACCAACTGAAAACACTCTTATGTGAAAACACTGTTGTTGCAGTCGGTGTCCAGCGTGGTCACTGCTCTGTTTGTGGGGATTAAAGTCACATTTACATAACTTACTCTGCAAAAAAACTTTGAAACTTTTGCAGCTAGAAAATAAGAATAATCTAAGAGATGAGCAGAGAACAGATTACAGATACAGTGCTTATTACTTTAAAACTACTTTGTGTTCCCCCTTTTCTGTCCTCTGCTTTTTATCCACGGCTTAGACATTTAACGAGAAAAGTAATGAAAGCATGATGATGTCAGAAATCCTCTTAATATGGTCAAAAAACACTCATACAGACCCATCGAAGTGTGTTACAGTTTGCCAAAATAAATGTTTGTGTAAATGAAAGTTACAAGTGCTTTTAGAGGCCCAACATGGAAGTCCAAGATCAGCTTTGGTTTTTGTGTTGTTTTCTTTTGTTGATATTTTTGATGTTTTTTTTGGGTTTCAGTGTGTTTGAGAGAAACATTCACATATAACACCCATGTCTGCAGATGTCCTTCAGTATTCTCTTCCCTGTTTCCTCTGTGGGATGTTGTGTCCTATGTGCGCACTGCAATGTGAAATGTGTGAGTGTGTGCAAAGTACAGTATGCATCTGTTTTTCCCGAGTGTTATCAGAGGAATGGAGGATCTCAGGTCTGCAACTGAAGGCGACCCTGAGCCGAAGGAATTCCAGACAGATAAAACTCTCAGGCGGCTCGCCCTGACGTCTGACTCTGAAACACTTTCCCGTCCAGAGCTGTTCCACGGGGCCGGGAAGGTAACAAGAGAAAGGTGACGGAGATGTGCATTTTTTAAGCTCATTATCTGGCCACAGCTTGTGCAAAGTGACAACAGCTGTCATGTACAATATAGGAAAAATGAATACACACAGTCACCTGGTCTCATTAGAAAATGCCAACACTCGAATTTAAATACATGAGCATGGATTTCCAGGAAGTGCAGATGTGACACAAATACTCTAAATAGCAAAAATAATATTGATAATGAAATCACACACACCACCACCAAGGCCGTACAGGTTGTTTGTGACTAAAAATGCTGAAATCTGTATCAGATCATGGACATGCATCGAGAAAGAGAGATTTTTTCAAGCATAAATGCAGCACATTACTTCACGTTTTGCAGCTGTTGGGATGTGCAACTTCTGTTACATCTTATCTGACAGTAAACTAAATATTAGAGTTGGACTGGTTGGGAAAAACAAGCTATTTGAAGATGTCACCTTACGCTTCAGGGAACTGTGACTGCCTTTTTAACTGTTTGCTGAAATTTTAGGGATCAAATGGTTAATTTAATAATTAATTGAGGAAATCTTCAAACATTTGAAATTTTCCTGGATTATCACTTGAATGTGAATCCACGGAAAAAAAAAACTTTCACGCAAATTTCTAGTTTGAGACAGAAGGAAGATAAATGGCACCAAAATGACAACATCCCTGGTGAGAGTAGTCGAAATAAAACTTAAATGTTTGTTTTTTTCAGCCTGTCTTTGGGCAAATAATCAGCGGGATGCTGCAGCAGGTTCGACACACTCACATATATCATCCAGTGCTCTTTGTCTTTCGCTGCCCTCTTTATTGCACATTCCCATCTCACTTGGCTCTCACACCAAAGGGTCATGGGAAGGCATGTGTGCTCCTTGGTTAATTTTAGCCCTCGTTTCACCACGGCCATTGAGACGAAACGCAGAGCAACCACCTCAGCCTGCCTGCCGGATCATGAAGCGACGTAGCCTCTGATCTCTGAACACCCTGTACAGCCCCAACCAGCAGCGAACAAACACTCACAACACCTGCTGTTCTCTGGACAAAGTGGAGCGATGACTTCTTAGATGCACAGGTCACCAACCTGCCAGCTCACAAATATTTTCAATAAGTCATATTTGGGCTCTGTAAAGCTAAAATCTAAAGGGTCTTTGTTTGAGTGAAAGAAAATGAATGCAGGTGTTCTGTTAGTGTTGCCTGTGGTGTTGGAGACATACTGAGAAAAAAAGGAAGTACAGTAGGGATTGACTTGTACATACCACCCAGCAATAAATGTCACTTAGTCTGGTTGGTCAATAAAACCTTTCTGTGGCGGCTTTTCCTAAACAAAACTAACAGTGTGCAGTTTGTGTGTGTGTGTGTGTGTGCGTGTGTGTTTTGAAACTATGGCCTGAACGTCTGCTCTGTCTCTGGATATGCAGTTCATGCCAGCAAAGTGTCACTTCTTCAGTTCTTATTCACACACACAAATCCAGGTGAAAACACACTTCATCAAAGTTCAATCTAGAAGGGTTTTTTTTGTATTTAGCTAATCTTTATTTCTGCAGATCCCGTCATGTGTCTACAGTCCTGCACGGTTTACATGTCCAGCTCTGCCACAATAAAAGTCTAGAAGCTTCCACACCTGCAAAAAAAAAAAAAAAAATGTCACCAGATTTACAGCCATGTTTTGTTTGAACATTTTTTTGTTGTTTTGACTGCTCTCTGTCTGCATAAGTGGCACTTGTCCAACTAATCAGCATGTTGTGATTCATGTTGGCCACTCTGTATTAAAAACCCAGTGCTTCCTTTTGTCCCACTGAAGGTCAGTTTAAAAAACACTGATAGAAGCTGCTCCAACACACAAAAAAAGAATATTTCCTTTCTGAGAGATTTAAAGGGGACAGGGCACCACACACACACACACAACCATAGGACACAAGAGTGCCATTTTAAAGCTTATCATATAGATTAATATAATAAAGCACAAGTGTGATGGCAGCCACACAGCGAGGGGATGCTGCTATTTTGAGCCCAGAGACTTGTGATGTGGAGAGAAGCAGGGCAGACTGATGAGGGTCTGCACTCTGTCAGTGTCAGGCAGCTGTCAAGCCATGCACAATAAGATAAACATAGCATCAGGACAGAAATTTCAAAATAAAATAACCTCTTATCAGTGGTTGAGGGGGACTATTTCCATTTAACGATGCACTTAAGTACAGTTTTGATTCTCCTGGACTATCTCCTGGAGTATTTCCACTGTATAATACTTTGTATTGTTACTATTCCAGAAGAAAATATAGTATTTTTATGGCATTACTACTGCAGGTGATGATGCAGAATGTAAAAGATTGATAAAATATACACGTATTTGTATTGAAGAATTTAAGAATTTACC
>JAVQJZ010196658.1:0-10179 GCA_036025355.1 Leiopotherapon unicolor | reverse complement strand
GCTTGTTGTGATTAATCACTGGAGTGAGTGGAGATTTAAAACTAACAATCCACCTGTGTTGGTGACAGTAATCTGTGTCGAATTTTTGCATCAGAAAAGTTGATCCGAGAATTTTTTTTTTGTTGTCATTTTGAATTAAGCTTGTGTTGTAGAGAAGTGACAGTATGATAAGCACGATGTACACTGAAGTCAGTCCTTTGTTGTGGTGTCTCTTTTTTTTTCAGCTGCAGGCAACTAGTGGCTCATCAAAATGGTCCGGATGCTTCAGCACACTTTCTCACTTTTACTAACCGTGCACGTCTTGTATTCAGCTCTGGTAAGCGTTTCATCTGTATTTTTTTTTTTTCATCTGCGACATGAGCAAAGCAAGATAAAGCAGTGTTTCTCACAACCTTTCACTAAGATGAAATCTTTTTTCTATGCCTTGTCTGTTGAAGTCCAGTAAACATTTACAAGAAAAGATCTCTGAACTCTGTGCTTCTTCAGTTTTATTTGAGTGTGAAAGTTCCCTTTGGATCCTGGAAATAGTAGTTCAACAAAATTAAAAAAATCTCATGTTCACTTATGAGCTTTTTTTCTGACGCTTTCAGTCACATTTGACCTGAGCAACATTTTCTGGTTAAACGTAAAAAATTCCTGCAAAAGTGAACTGCGAAGCCTGGAAACTCTTGTTTTTTGGACAAACTGCTCATGAGAACTTGAACTGCATAGGTCTCCGCTCACACTGTGGGATCTGTAAAATCCTCGCTGGTAACACTCTGACAATGCCGAGTATCATATTTCCTTTGTCCACGGCACCGTCCTGATTCTGTTTGCTATCTGCGTCGTTGTCTCTCGTCTTAGAGATCCAGGTATTGTTGCTTTTGACTCCGATTCTGCTCCTGCAACTATGCAGTTTTCCCGCAGGGCTCATTAAAGTTTCATCTTATCTCATCCCAACAGTATCAGACTTCTTTTCAAGACAAGTCCAATGCGTGGGTTGAGTGCCTTGAACTGTTATAAGAGACGTTATGATGCACAGTTTTGCAGTCAGTCTGTTTTCTGTGTTATGGATAAAAGTAGTGATGAAAGTGGAGTCTCTCACTTTTACCAAATGACTATCGCTCTCTCAGGTTCCTGCGAGGGCCAAGGAGGAGACCAGAGAATGCAGAGAACAGGAGTACAAGGACCGGTTTGGGAACTGCAAACCCTGCAAACAGTGTGACGCAGGACAGGAGCTATCAAAGGTTGGAACAAGTCTGCCTTGTATTTACAGTGTTTTTGTATCACCTTACCCAAATTAACTCAGGAGCATTGTACACAGAGCGCTGTCTCTTGTTTATTTAGGAAAAGGAAAGTGTAGTAACACAGGGGATCTATAATAGGTCAGTTGAATCAACTTCCTTTAGCTGAAAAAAAAAGCTGGATGTGTTACTCCTGGGGTGAAAAAAAAATCTACACACAAAAAAGCGCTGAGTTCATGAAAAGAATGGACATCACTGTTTAGAAAAGTGGATCTTATCCAGGGAACCAACATTATTTATTACTTCCTCTCTTTCATGCCGAGAGCAGGCAAGCCGTTATTAGCTTTTGTAGAACACCGACCCTTCTTTAATCAGTCACACCCATACTTTTGACCTTCTGCAGCTGAATGGCTTCCATTGTTTTTCCCCATTGCACCCTGTCCAACTTATTGTCTTCACTGTTTGAAGCAAGCCATGCCTAAGCTTGCTGCTCCTTTGACTGGGAATACAGTTTTTTCCACCACCTTAGCCATAGGTTTTTGTGTGCTTTATACAAACAGGCCTCTATAGTGTCAGCAAAGGCTTTCCTCTCTGGCAGCAGCTATGCACCCACTTTTGCAAGTGTAGGCACTGATGTACAGTGACAGTAGAGTCAAGTGTACTCACTGGATCATTTTGTGGCAAACAAGCGCATGATATGAAATGTATCCTGTGCAGCTTTGCAAAATATTGTTACTTAAAGTAATCAGATCATACTACCTGTGTAGTGTCCCTTATTTACATATTCACAAAGGTTAGTACTGAACAGAAAAGCCAGACAAGACACCTAAATTATATTGGAAGTAAATGATGTAGACTTAACCAGTTTTGATTCCCCTTGTTTTAAAGTTTCAAGGAATGATCCGTCAAAAAGGAATTAAAAAAGGAAAAATCAGCACCTGCCATCAAGATCTAAAATGTGGGATTGGAAGCAGTTGTTACTCCCAAGGTGACCTCCTCATTTTTCAGTACTTTTTACTTTAACTTCAATTAATCTTACAAATACCTCTCAATACATTGTAATACCATGAGGTAGGATCAAAGCTGAGCATTATAACCCGGATGGATGTATTACACAGCTGGTGTAGTAGATGAGCTAGGTGCACCTAATAAACTAAGAACACACATGTTATCTATATAGTTGGAAGATACTGATGGGTCTAAGAAAACAAGATAGGGTTCAACTGTACGCCAAATGGCTCCAGAGGGGGATTTTTGCCTTCATAACTAAATTTCTGTTGGTTGACATAGTCAGGTATATGTTAACATCATAAAAACAAATGGCTGCCTTCAAAGAAGTACACTCTACAAGTAAAAAACCTGATAAGCTGACTTTAGGTGGGTTTCGCACTCCACTAGATCTTCAGTGACTAGAAAAAAAAAAACTCAATATCACCCTTGACATCTGTTGCACACATGCATTTAAGCCCAGTTGCCTTTAATCTCAGCGCACACAGACATGCACTCTGTGGTTGGTAATACGCTTCAGTAGTCCTCGTGGTCCTCTGCCAGCTCAACAGGCATGAATGCTGCTAGCCACCCTGGGGTCCTGGTTAATAATTGGCTGCCTCATTCTTTCTCTGAAGGTAGCGGGATGTCGGCTCAGAGTGGAGACCGAGGCCTGCGCTCAGAGAAAGTTTCCCAGAGGCACAACTTCTGATCTGAGCAGTCTGTGTAACCAAGACAATCTGGCCATATTCTGAAAAAGCAGGACTGGCTGTCGGGAGGGAAGCAGACTTTTGGAGTCACTCTGTGCAGCTGCCATAGAGATCCCAGAGGAATGTGCCCCAGTTTGCTCTGGAAGTTTGCCTCTGGAAGCCGCTCTTAGGCGGGCTGACAAACATCAATTAGCCCCTTCACACTAACTGTAGCTAAAAGAACCACCCACACAGAGGGGACACGTCCATTAAAGCCAGTTATTCCTTTTCAGACATATTTCATTCTAGGTTTCATTCATAGTAAGTCACTTAGGATCTTGCGTTGTGTCAAGCATGAAGGAGAAGGGGTGAACTGCTTTCCAGTGTATGCTGGAAAACTGCCAGTGGCAAAGAAAGAGGCAGGAACACAACTTTGATGTGTTGACATCTTGTAGTATGTAGCAAGAGTGTAACATTTCCTTCAGCCACACTCCCAGGGCAAAGGACTTGTGGTTAGTATGGGCTAAAGAGAGAAACAGTTACATGCAGTGCATGAGCAGCAGAAGAAGTGGTCGGATGTGAGCTGCATTATTCTTGTGTCTGAAGCAAGCAGGCGGTAAAGGAAGCTTTCAAAAAGTGTAACAGAGAGAGGGAAACAAAAGGAGATAGAGTGCGTTTTGTCCCGGGCAGAACACTGCTCCAACTAACACATACCGTTTTCAGCGTTGTTTCATTACCAGATCAGATGACTGGCCACCCCCCGTGTGATTCCCTCCTAATCTCAGAAATATCTCTGCGTCTGAACATGCTTCAGGTCCCAGCCAGCTCTCCCCTCTCTCGCCGCTCCTCTCCCCTCCACACTGCTGTTATGCTTGGCAGTCTCACCCAAACTAGATCGGGAGATAGGGCAGGGAAATGGGATGTTAAGCATCTGCTGTTTTTTGTGGATGGCTTTTACGTGAAATCACCTTTAAAGTACAACATGGAGATAGATGGGCCGACACACTTGAATCTTCATTTTTTTGTACATTTTTATATGATATTTCTTTAATTTGCTGTAGTTTTTGTTGACTACATCTGCTGTACCTGCAGAGCAGTATAAAAAATATTGTCCTTTAACTGCTCGCAGATATATGAGAGTTAACTCCGCTTTGTTTGTGTTTTGTGCGTGTGTTGTGTGGTATTTTTGCCATCATTGTGTCCTCTACACACCCTGAAAATATGCTCCTTTCAGGGAGGTTTAACAGACTGAATATGAATTCTTTTGTTGATATTAGTGGCTGTTCAATGGTGCCTATGTGTTGGGAAAGGCTTAGACATTGTGTACGTACCTTTTCATATAATAATAACGTCAGCATCACAGATTACCACTGAGTACAGTCTTTGTTTCAGCTGCTAAACTAGTCTCAGTCAGTGCAGAGTGTCAGCTCTGTGGAGCTTTGTTAGTGGGGATAAAAGAAGAAAGAAATCTCTCCTTGATGATCTGTGCGGCCTGGATCAGAGGGGCAGAAGTTGGCTCCATTTTCCTTTTGTTTCAGTGCTCTGACCTGCTCGTGTCTACGTGGCATCCGCCCCCATCCTGCCATTTGGTGCCCCACAGGCAGAGCTTGTGCCAGTGTTGGGTTTAGTGGGGACGAACTGTCCCTGGGCCCCTTCCTTCATGTGGAAGTGGGTCACAGAACCACTGTGAGGTACCCTGCAGTGGCTGGGCCCACAAGGCTTTCTTCAGGAGCAGTTTCAGGGTTCAGTGCCTGTGTTCCTTTCCAGCCTCCCCCGGCTCCGTCTGAGCTTCATTCCTCAGACAGGCGAGATCATGGCTTGCAACAGTGGGCGGCCGGGTCCTCTTTTATTCCGCCTTTCCTCTCTTTATCACTCATCAGCCACCCCCTCTCATTTTCTCACTCTTTCTCTGTCTCGTCCCTTCCCTCCCTCCCTTCCCCTGCCCTGCCCTGTTGAAGAGCAAAGGCCTTATATGGAGACTTCATAACAACAGCTGCAGTAGTCCAGCCTTAGCTGGTCCACCTCGGGACAAGCCTGGCCCAAGGGTTCAATGTCAGGCTCACATGTGTTTGGCTGGAAGGACTGAAATCCTCATCTTCAGTCCCGGCTTTGCGGTGCCATCACACGATCACATCTTTGCCTCCAACCTCCCCAGTCTGCCTCCCCAAACCCAACCCCCATATCAGACTCTTGTGCCCACATTCCAGCAGGACTGCATGCCCGGGCAGTGAAATGGGACACGGGCGAAGAGAGAAGAGAAGAGAGAAGCCCTGTTTGAAGCTGGCCTTCACTTTAATGATATATGAGCACCCCCTCCCGCCCCCAGTCTATCCTCCTGGCTTTAGATTGCAGTGTGGCAACACTGGACAACAGTAGGGCAGCTGCTATGGAGCTGATAATGAATGATCAAATGTATGATGTCATCCCTGCAGGGTCTTTTCACTCAGTGTGGTGTACAGTAATATCAGCTGTCATGTAAATGTCAGTTTGTCATTGAGGTCACCAGTCTTTCAACATCATTTTAGGGACGTGACAGAGAACCGATTAGGACAGAGACAAAACAAGACTAATATTGGCAGATGGGAATGAGCAGCCGCAGTAATCATTAGTATGAATGCATTTGTGATTAATGGTAGTTCTCCCGTTTACATGACTCCTGTTTATATGTATGTAAATATTAAACAAGATACACATTGGATCTTTTGTTTAGAAAAGTGTTTTCTTTTGTATATTATTAGTGTAAAAATTGTCCTATCTCGCAAGCTTCTCTTAACAATATCTTTCATAATTTTTGCTTGGTTCAGGTGAACAGATCCTTAAAAGGTGGTTCAGCATTAGATCACTCACACAGTAGTAGGAAGCTGTGCTTTTTAAGTGCACTTTCAATTGTCGAGCACAAAAAGAGTATTCATCTTATTTTCTCCATATACCTCTCTATAATCCTTGCCCCCTTCCTGAAGCGTTTCCTTTGCTTGCTAGCCTCTCAATCAACGGGACACTCACTGAGTCTGCTTGGAGAGGGAATCACACAAAAACGCAGCAATAAACTTGCAATAATACAACAGTGGGTGTCCCCTAGGGCCTTTATTATTCAAATGCCTGGCCTTTCTGGGTCTTGCAGCGGAAGGCCGCTCATTCATACTGAGAGAGTCAGGGAGATTATTGCCAGTGTAAGATGGACTCTCAAAAGAGGCAGGCCTTTGTTCCCCTCTGATCCCGCCAGGCAAGATCATTCTTTAATTCCAGACCCCCGGTAGTCCACATTCAAGCCCTCTTTTCACCAGCTGCACATCTCCCCAAACCACCGACCCCACCTCTTACCCGGTGTATTTCTCCTGTTAATCCCCCCAGGAATGTGGCTTTGGTTATGGAGAGGATGCCCGGTGCGTGCCCTGCCGGAGCAGTCGCTTCAAAGAGGACCGGAGCCTGCAGAAGTGCAAACCCTGCCTGGACTGTGGACTTATCAACCGTTTCCAGAAGGGAAACTGTTCCACCACCAGCAACGCCGTGTGTGGTGACTGTCTGCCAGGGTGAGAAGAAAGCCGCATCTCCACCCGACAGTTGTGTTGTAAATAAAAAAGAAAAGAAAATGAGTTTTTCAACAGTGGTCTGATGAAGAAGAAAAACATGTTACAACACTAACTTTACACTGTAAACTGAGTTTGTGCATGTTAGCTGCTCCTGTGTCCCTTTAAAAGTTAAAACGTGTAATTTTGTGTCCTCAACAGATATTACAGGAAGACAAAATTAAGCGGTTTCCAAGACATGGAGTGTATACCCTGTGGGGACCCTCCGCCTCCTTATGAGCCTCACTGTAAGCACCTTTCCTTTCTTTTACCTCTTCTAACAGTTGGCCTTACATCAGTGGGGCATTTTGTTAAAAGTTCCCATGAAAGCAGGCTATTCATCCCGGCCCACAATAGGTGATGTTTCAAGAAGAAACAACGGGGATACAATAGTCTAAAAGCAAACATCAGCAGCCACAGCACACTATTGAACTCCTAGCCAAACGCTACTAAAACCAAAACTCAGACTGCACTGCCACAACAAAGCCTGCACACACACAACATGCCAGCACAGCCTTGGAAGGGTGGAGCGAGCCATAGTTCATTCACTAAGTCTCATTGAGCAGAGTGGCTACGCTATATGTGCAAATAAATGCTTGGATTTAGAAGCCGAGCGGTTGAAAAGCTGAAATGGATACCACTAACATAAGACTGGATTTACCAGCACTGGATTACATTAGTTCAGAACATTTGAATAATTTTCAGCACTCAGTTTGGATTAAATGAGCAAACTTCCTTGAACAAAACCTCCATTGATATTTCTAGACAAAATGTGTCTCCATAGCATTTTAAAAAAAAAGGAAGAACAAAAAAGAAAAAAAAGAAACGGTCGTACTGTTTTGCATTTTTTTTGTTTCAGCCCCACAGTGAACACATTAGTGAGCGCGCCTATTCAAGCAGCACAGTTTATTACCTTTTGTACAGATCCATTATGCAAAAAGGAGGTAGGAGGTGTGTTACTGTATGTTCACAAAGCAGGGCTCACATTCCAGTAGGCTGCAGATCCAATTAACGTCTGTCTTCCGCCCATTACGAGTAGTTAAGTACAACCTCATGATTTCAGGTTTCCACATAAAACCAACAGGCGAGTGAACTTATACCTTTGGTAATTGAGTGTGACTTCCTGATGGCAGAAGAGGCTGCAGCTGTTTCGGAGGAGGCTTTTGGCAGCGTAAGCATCAAGAGCCGTCCCAGCTAGAGTTAGCACCCCCATGTTAAATAAATGGAGACAGCCCTGGGATAGCGGAGAACTCTGAAAAACTCACAAGCCCCAAATGTAGAGAAGAAGAATCATGATTTCATCATGGACAGTTTGTTTGGCTTTTAATACAGCGCCTTGCACCGGCTGGATTTTTTTTTTTTTTCGGATGTGCTGTTGCAAGCAGTATCGATGTTTGTGTTGTGAACACCGGCCTTGAGACAACGGGCCTCCCTTTGTCTGCTCATTTGTCCATCTGTGCAGCTTCCCGTTTTGATACTGGAGGAGGCCTGTGAAACAAAATGGCCATTGTGTCTGAGAACATAGCTGGTAGTTAGCTCCTACAGGGACTCTCAGCGGAGCATTTCCAAATGTTTGAAAGTCCTGCTCCCCCCCTCCAGTGTTATCTCGAGGAGGGTGGTGAAAACTTAAAGGGCAGATCATTCTAATAGGCCACACTGGCCCGGGGCAACGGTGCAGCTGTGCAGGGGAGGCAGTCACCGTCTGGGGTGGACTGTAAATCTTAAAGCTCCCCTCCTTTCTTCTCCTCCCTTTTCCCCCAGTGGCTTTTTGGAGCCGAGTAAAAAACGAGATTGTGTTTTATGGATTCCTTCAGCCTCTTTAATGTGTTTCATCTGCTGAGGTTTTTCACTGTCACGGTAGATCTCGGAGAGCTGACTAGACCACGTTAACACACACAGGAGAGCACAGATACACAAGCAGAAAGACTCCTACCTGCTTTTTAGAACTTGTTGCAATTATTATAATTTCCAACTAGATTTGCACAGAATCAAATGGGAGTCTTTATCTTTCTTTATTCACATTATATCACATAGAAAATAAACTATGCTGTTTTCAAATGCAGCACAAAACATCTCCAGTAAATTCTGGAGCACAGCAGCTACTGTCAGTTGCCCCTTATCAATTTTACTTGTGCCTGTGAGGTTTTTAGATACAACCAAGATCATAATGAGGAAACATGATCCAACAAACCTCTGTCCCTGCTCATACCCTCAGCACTCCATCTTGTGAAGTGAAGAAAACATAATCTGTATTCACTTTTGGGGCCTGCTAACTCTCTTCAAGGGTTCATGCAGTCAGTTTGCAGCACAGATGGCACAAAACATATCAAGCTGGCAAAGTACAAGAAACACTCCAAACTGCAATCACCTGCCAGCAAATGAGCAAACCAAAGCCTTTCAATAGTCGATAAGTCAGTGGGGTGTCAGCTGGAATGATCAGTGTATCCTCGCTGATGTCTTAATCAAGTTATCATACATTAATCAAACCACAGCCTCTGTGTAATTATGTTTGGTGTTGCCACATGACAAGCAGCGATGATTGTAAAGTATGATTACCTTTATATTTTATAAATCATTCCAGCAGACATATCCAGTTTCACTCTGAAATAATACAAATCTGTGGTTTAATATGCTGTATCTGGTACCTCAGAAAAAAAAGAGTCTTAAAGTGTTTAAAGTGGAGAAGCTTTTCTAGTACAGACACTCTCCAACTGCAAGAAGAAACTGAATTTGTAATAAAAAAAAAAACAGATGATAAGATGCACATCTCCTTGAACTGAACTACATTTCATATTCTGTCTGAAATGGCATCAAATCAAAAAGCCATCCGAGCTGGTACATTTCCAAATCTTTGAAAGACAGAGCGAATTCCCTTGTTTATATATTCACTGAATTACACTTCTTGATGTGTCCGGACATGTGTGTTCACGTTAAATGAAAAACGTATTCCTGAGGGGAGTCAAAAGTTTTCTTAGCTTAGTAATTGTCTCAGAGATTTTAAATATGTCACGGTCACGTTTCATTATAAAGTGCCAAGAAAATCTTTTTCTATTTGTTGTTCTCTTTAGTTAATAGCTGGATGCGCGTCTGTGTTTTTTCACAGTTGAGCCACTTTAAATGTCAGAAAAATGTTTATTTTCTCTCTTTTGTCATTCTAAGTTCTGCCTAAAAACAGTCCACAGTTTGCTCAGACAAAAGTCAAAGATCCTCTTGAGGTGTAAAGAAGTGCGTCTTTTATTTGGAGTGAGTGGCTTTCTATAAAGTCAACAGGCAGGGAGTCTATAAAAGCCTGTGGTTTATTGGTCTGGTTTGTGTGGAGATAATATCAGCAGGTGAGGTCTCTTCAATGGGCCAGTGTTTATCTGTGTTTGCTGCAGCTGCAGGGGCCTCTGATAACAAGCTGCCTTTGTGTTGTGGGGGAGATGATGCTCACCTTGGATGTGCTGGATTTGACCTTGACAATGAAGACAAAACTTAAACACGATGGTCCGATGTTACGTTCTGTAAAATACCAAATACAGTACACTACAGTTTCTGTGTATGTGATGGTTATTATGGAGTCAAACTTAAATAATAAACATTGTGGTATTACACTTCTTCATTATGACATTTTTGTAAAACATTTGTATAAACAGGATTTGTTTTTGTTAATACGGAGAGAATCTGTATTGGTACTCAGTGTTCATTATGGCTTAAAGTGATACACACAGCCTT